>CM070515.1:43928787-44182821 GCA_036346375.1 Guadua angustifolia
AAGGTTTAGATTTTGATGAAACCTTTGCTCCTCATATAAAATTGAAGCCATTAGAATTCTTTTAGCATTTGCTGATCTAAATGTTTTAGATCAGATCAAATGGATGTGAAAAGTGCTTTTCTTAATGGCTATATTAATGAAGAAGTATATGTTAAGCAACCTCCTGGTTTCGAAAATCCCAAATTTCCTGATCATGTGTTCAAATTGTCCAAAGCCTTGTATGGATTAAAACAAGCCCCTAGAGCATGGTATGATAGGCTAAAAACCTTTTTACTTGAAAAGGGGTTCACAATGGGAAAGGTTGACAAAACTTTCTTTTTACTCAAGCAAGGCAATGATCAACCAGATTTATGTTGATGATATTATCTTTGGTGGTTCCTCTCATGTTTTAGTGTCTAAGTTTTCAGAAACCATGAGAAAGGAATTTGAGATGAGCATGATGGGTGAGTTGACTTACTTTTTGGGACTGCAAGTCAAACAAACGAAGGAAGGTACTTTTGTTCATCAAAGTAAGTACACAAAAGATTTGCGCCTTCGTCGCTTTGGGATGGAAAACTGTAAGCCAATCATGACACCCATGGGAGGCACTTGCACACTTGATCCGGATGAAGATGGTGAGATTGTTGATCAAAAGGAGTATAGAAGCATGATAGGCTCTCTGTTATATCTCACTGCATCAAGGCCAGATATTCAATTTGGTGTGTGCTTGTGTGCTCGTTTTCAAGCTTCTCCACGTGTTTCACATCAACAAGTCACAAACGGATCTTGTGTATCTCCATGGTACTCAAGATTTTGGCATATGGCTTTCTCGCTTCCTCATGCATTAGTTTAAGAGCATTCTCGATGCTGATTTTGGAGGTTGTAGAATTGATAGAAAAGCACATCCGGCTCATGTCTTTTCTTGGGTAATTCACTTATTGCATGGTCATCTAGAAAACAATCTTCTGTTGCACAATCAAGCTGCTGAATCTGAATATGTGGTCACGCTGCTAGTTGTTGTTCTCAAATTCTTGGATAGTGGCTACACTTAAAGATTATGGGGTTAACTTGGATAGTGTTCTCTCTTGTGTGATAACACTAGTGCAATATGCATTGCTAAGAACCCCGTGCAACACTCTAGAACAAAACACATTGAAATCAGATTTCACTTTCTTAGAGATCATGTAGAAAAGGGAAATATTGTGCTTCAACATGTGGATACTGAACATCAACTGGCAGACATTTTCACAAAACCTTTATCCTCTTCTCATTTTGCTTTTATTCGGGGAGAACTCGGGTTGGTTCACCCAATGGGCTATTTTTGAGGGGGAGTTTTTGAAGTTTTTGTAATATTTTGTAACATACTTTTTATTTTGTGTTTCTTAATTAAAAACAAAAAAAATGAAAAACAATAAAAAGTATCGAGCATTGTATTTCACACACATATGTCATTTGAAGCCATGTTTATTCTACAAGGGTCTTTGCAACTTCTGCTTATACATATATGGTGTAGTTTATGTCATGATTTTTAAATGGAATAACAACTTGAATTAAATCTTGTCATGGTTGAACTTTCTTGGCTATCTTGATCCTACTTGAAATGTTAAATCTGAAAGCTAAGTGCTAAAGCAAAAATGATTGTTGATAAATGCAAGGGCAAGGTTTTGTATCACCGACTTCTTCTTTACTTAGACCGCTTATCATTGCACTTTGATATAAACTTGGAAGAGGTTGTGTATGACCGAAACCATGAAACCTTAAGCTTGTGATTGCTTGGCATGGTTGAAAAGTAAGGCTGATGGTGCATGTAATTCCTTGCAATTGTTATTGTTGCAATCAAAGTAATGAATCAGTTTTTTTTAAAGCACAAATAAAGTGCACAAAAATTCAATGTTTTCAGGTTTTAAGATTGTTGAGAAAGGGAGATCATGCCATGCAAAAAAAAATCGTTAATCGTACTTGATTTCTAGTTATGCTTACTCTACATTGTTTATGTGTAGATTTGAGGGTGCAAGTACTGTTGATAGCATGACTTGGTGATGAATCTGTTACATTTGTGCATGACTTATAATGCTCAGTACATAAAAAAAACAAACTAAAAATAAACAAAAAGATTTTGATCTCTTTTTGCATTCTTGATGAATCCATTGTCAAAGGGGGAGAAATTTTGGAATCAAAAGGAGAAATTTTTGGTCACACATTGCACATTCACACACACACATTTCTTCTTTCTATTAGGGGGAGTTTCTCTTTGTAATAGGGGGAGATTTCTTTTTAGATAAGGGGAGATTTTGTTTCTTCTTTGTAGGGGGAGATTTTCTCTTTTTGTCTATTGGTCACTTTGTTTGTCTTTTTGTTTTATAAACAAAATTTCTTACATCTGTTCTTGTGAGGTGAATGCCAATGTTCAGGTCCAAATTGTGTTGCCAATGTTTTCATCAAGGGGGAGATTGTGAGATCATGTGATGAAAAATTGGTTGAATGGTGAAATTGGCATTGTAAAGTGACTTTGGTTATAGCATGTGTGGTGCTTGTGCATGTGCTATGGTGATATGATAATTATGCTGGTGATAGCATGATGGACTTTGCTTGATGCAATGCACTCATGTGAGTGGTTGCATGGATTGACTTTGAGTCAAGTCGTGGACTTGTGCTCGGAATAGTTTTTATTTACTCATGTGCAGCTGTTGCTCGAGGGCTAACGTAGTCGATGATAGGACCAAACTAGGTTCACGGAGGAACCGAGGTTCGGACTAGGTTCGTGAAGGAATCGAGGTCTTGGTGGTCAAGGAGGTCATGCGGACGCTCGGCTAGAGAACATGCACATGGAGGTCGGTTAGTCACGTAATGACAAAGCAGGGCTATACATACGCAGTAAGAGTTGTTTTTGGCCACGTTAGGCCAAGTTGAGATGTATACGCACTCTTTCCATATTGGAAGTGGAGTTGTATTCAATCTCGTGTTTGTGCTCTATATAAGTAAGGGAGGTGTCTCCTGCTTATTTTGAGCGCTCAGTATAGGGTTCGTATTTTGTGTTGGAGTACTTTAGATAATGAAATAAAAATCAATCTTCCGTAGAGCTACTTCTTGCGGCTGTGATTTGCTCTTGGCTTCGACATAGTTGATCGATCGCTTGAAGTGGTCAGTTGGTCGCATGATGAGTGTTGGGAACATTTCACCTGATAAGAATCCACTAGTGCCGATCGCGTAGGTCCCCTCTTGCAACTCTTAAGTGGCAAGTCAAATTTAGTTCTTAGCAAGCGACCTATGTTGTTTGCATCTACGAAAGGTCTACTGAACTCCTGAAACATCTTGTGGTGGTCAAAGAGCTCGTCAAATATCTCCATTGCCATGGATGCTAGCTTTGGTTGCTCTTTGAGATCTGAACATCCAAATACCAGCACCTTGAAGTAGTACCAATATGCTTCTCGTGACAAGAAGAGACTGACAGCTTGGGTTGTTCCAAGGTTTGCGACCTTGTCAGACCGACTCGTGATTATGATTTTACTGTATTGCGAAAGCATCTTTCAGAAGCAGAGTACAACCTTCTCCATGCACCCTCATCAGCGTCGCTATCTAGTTCAATGATAACCAACAATCTTTCGTTGCTCAAGGCGCTACGCTGATGCTTGATTATACCTCCATCTCTTAGGATGCATAGTTGTTCATTTCCAAATTCATTTTGATTGAAGAAGACAATTTGAGAAAACCGAAACATAGTCTCATTTACTGCTTTTGTGCCCCTTTGCACGGCAGGTCTGGATGAGGGTGCTTCGGTCCTCGCACATTGATCACAGGTCTGGATGATGAAACGTCGAAGAAATCTCCAAGAATCTGCTAGGCTATAAATTGATGAAGAAACGTCGAATAAATTGCCAATGATAAATTTCACATGAGTTGCAATAAAATCCGCCAATAATATGCATAAAAGCATTAATTGCAATGAATGAAATCTGCCAATAATACGAGCACAAAATAATAGTCATAATAGCCTAAACTATACATGAATATCCACCAATAATAAGAATTGAAACAAAATCTCACTTTTGTTGGCACTCGAACAGTCATTGGGATAAAAAAACAATTCTTTCCTCACACCCATTTATTGCAGAACAACTCTTATTTGAACTGGTATGCTCCTGGTGTGTGTAGCAATTTCCAATGAAACAGAAGCAGGAGCTTTCAGTAGCTTTGAAGCTGAAAAACTAGAGCTGAACTGTACTGGAAGCCGAACGCTTAAAAATACAGAGCCAAATTTTGACTGGAGCCGCACGGGCTTCGGAACTTGGAGCCAGACGCCAAAGTAAAAAATCAAAATTCCTATGGGATCTGATTGGAGTTCAAAGTCAAAAACTACTCTCGGTTGCTTAGGACATGTACAGTGATATAGTCGGCAGTTGTTTATAATATATCTCTATTTTATCCATAGATATTACTAAAAATAACTCATACAATGGATCGTCTATATAGTTGTCTGTAATGGTCTCTTATTCAATTAACAGACTGTTTGTACAATGGTATACAAAATAAAAAATTGTCTATAAGACTGTCTATAAGGCTGGTACGGGCGAGCCAGACTGGCGGTAGCATGCATGGCCGACGCGAGGGCCGAAGGGATCGGAGACGATGGCTGGAGCGCTACCGAGTGCGCAATGGTGCCGACGCAGGCGTAGAGGCCAAGGGTCGGCGTCGACCGGCAGGAGGGCGGAGTTGGCCAAAGGCTGGGCGTCGCCAAGCGGCTGGCTATGGTGGTGGGTCGTCGAGGCAGCACGATGCCTAGTGCAGATCTGGCTAAGGAAGAAGGCCGCGCGGATGATGTATATCGAAACGTGCCTTGCGGGTGCCGCCCCCCCAGGTAGCAACTTGGATCTAAAACCGCAGCTCTAATACCACTTGTTAGGGTTGGAAGTACGGCAAAATAACTCAAGACAAAATTTAACGAAAAAACTCTTAAAAAAAAAACCACTAGAAATAATTCATCGTAATGTTTCAAGATTACAAGTATAGGAGTTTGACTTATATAGCCAAATGAGTCCTAATTGTAAAAGACGAGTGTCAATGTGTTTGCTACGGTCCTGATATACAGGATTCTTATGATATACAGGATTCTTACACAACTTGATCGCAAACTTATTGTCAATATGTAACTTCACGGTGCTCTATAATGATTTTCTCCTCTGTTTGGTTGCCCTGCCGCACGGTGGTCCCTAACAAGCCCTGTTATCTGTGTCGCTTCTCTGAACATTTTTGCCCTTCGGTGATCTCCCTTCGCGTACTCCGAGGAGGGTCCTTGAACTCAAGCAGTGCCAGTAACATTGGTCAGCAGTTACAAGAGAGAGGAAGCCCAAATGTCAAAGATCATGTGCATGGAATGGATTGATTTTTCGGTGCTCAGATCAAAGAGACTGAGTCATTTTCTATGGTAATTCCTCCCTCTCTCAGTCTCTGTCTGTCTCTGTTCTTGTTCATCATTTGCTCTGTGTATTTGACCACGAGATTTGGCTTTCCTAACCAGCAACGACTAGAAGCAGGGCATAAATAGGGTTTCAGAGATTACATTCCCCGACTCACCGTCCATTCTGTTTGTCCTCCCGTTGCGTAATCTTCCTGAGGACAGAGTCCCGCAAATGGAGATATTCCTTTCTGCGGCCTTGGGTGAACTCGCCCATAGATCCATCAGTTTCTTCATCAATAGATGCTCCAGGCAGCCGGCGCTGGCCATGGAGGATAGACTACAAAGGATTCTACTACGGGCGTAGGTCGTCGTCGAGGAGGCTGCGGGGCATCACATCACAAACCAAGGGATTCTCCGGCAGCTGAGCATGCTGAGAGATGCGATGTACCGAGGTTACTACGCACTTGACACCTTCAGATACCCTGCCCACCAGGAAGGGGAGGCTAAAGATCAGGCCGTGAGTCACTTTTCGGGTATGTCTAGATTCAATTATGCAAAACGTCTTTGTCTCTCTAGTAGCGGTACACAGACTTCAGAAGAACTGCAAGAGGCGCTCAACAGTTTGAATACCATGCTTCTTGACATGAATGGGTTAGTCGTGTTTTGAATAGCTACCCTTGTTTATACCGACAACCTTATAGCATGCATCTCTTGTTGAACAAGTGCAAGTTTGGCCAGATGGAAACGGAACTGGTCATCAACTTCCTGCTGCACGCAGAACCCCTTAATGTTGGCAATCCTGATGTCCTACCAATTGTTGGTCCTCGGATAGTAGGGAAGAGCACCCTTGTCTCTCATGTCTGCAATGATGCAAGAGTCTGTAATTATTTTTCAAGTATTATCTTCTTGAGCGACAATGATTTTAGAGATGGAATGATTGGGATGAAATATCAAAATTGTTCCTTGAACGAAGATGGGAGATTGCTATTTGTTGTCGACGCAGTTGGGGATCTCAATGAAGGTGCATGGAATAGTTTGTATTCTACTTGTAAACAGTGCACAACAAGTGGTAGTAAAATCATAATCACAAGCCGATCTGACAAGATCAGGAAGTTTGGAACAACGCAGGCTCTAGCACTTAAACGTCTGTCTCATGAAGCATTTTGGTATTTCTTCAAGGTGATTACGTTCGGAAGCACTGATCCTGATATGCACCCAAGATTTGCATATTTGGCCATGGAGATGGCCAAGGCGCTGAATGGAAGTCTCATTGGTGCAAACGTTGTTGCTTGCTTGTTGAGGGAAAACTTTAACATCCACTATTGGTGCAAAGTCATGTCATTTCTGAGAGGCTACCTACAGAAACATCTCTCTAGATTTTGCGAACATTTGTCTGATCTTTTAAACGAGGATAAACCCACTTATGTTCGAAGAATGGGTAGAGCTACTGAAGATTTATTGGTTTATGATCAGTATCAAACATGCTCTTCTCAAGAGGATATTCCCAAGATAACATTCAATGATGTGATGTATGGAAGCGTTAAGCCTCTTGGAAAATTTGAAGTCCTCACATGGAAGTCTTAGATACCGCCCTACCATAGCTATATCTATAATTGTGAAATTCAGGAGCAACAAAGTAGTACAGTCATTAAGAGGAAGCGCTCGCTCTCCGAATAAGAGAATTGCATTTGGTTAATTTTGTCGCTATATTGGATCATATGTTAGATTACAAGTTTTTCGCCCTTCGATAGGGTACGTGTTGGATCGCAGTTGAACAACTGTACTACTATTTTTCTTGTATGTAAAACTCCATGTGCGAACATCGACAGTTTTCTCTTCGTTTTTTCAGTTCAGCCGTGCAAGTCGTCTAGCCAACACAATTAATTAAGTACCAGAAAGCAGAAAGGCTTAAATATTACATGGCCGTGAGTTCTCGAAATCTGAATGTATCACACCATCTTAGCCATGAAGGAGAGGCTCCCCAATGGAGATGCGCTCGCTGCATTTGCAGGTGACTCACGACCAGATAGATATGTGTGTTCTGTCATTGCTCGGACTATCAATTAATAAAAAAAATTGGTTGCGTAGCACTGAAAGATCACAACTTTAGCTAAATACCACTGAATTGTCCTAGTTCACTTTGATACCACCAGAATTTTCCTCGTTTCCAATATTTACCACTCCGTTAGCTTCAGTCAATGATTTTAGCTTATGTCAATGATTTTTGCATTTTCCCTTCTTTTTAAAATCCAAGACAAGAGGGAATGGCAAGAACGCCCCTTAGACTGCACTGCTACAACCCAGCGCTCACTTCTTTGGTCTCCAGTCCAATGCCAGCGGCAGCCAAGAAATTGCGTTGAAGACAGCTGGTTAATGGCTGTGGGGATCTTAATCCCCATATCTCTCTCCGCCCGTCGGCCACAGCAATTGCAGAGACACCAGCGATAGAGAGGCATTCTTTATCTGTTGTCCTTCCATGCATGGCAGACAGCTTGGCACTTGAGTATCAGGGTGGGGCCGAACTAGGGAGGTGCCTTGGTGTGCCTCGGCATCCTAAAAAAATTGAAGAACGCCAAAATTTCACCTCTTCAATAGGTTAAATTTGTTGATTGAATTGGTTTCGATTTTAGTAGTATAGGATTTTAAAGACCTTAGAACTATTTGTATTATACTTTTAGCAAATTTCAAATATATATATTAGATTTGAGTGACAGCTGCGCAAATATTAAAACATTTTTTTTATAAAGGAAGCAAATATATTAATACCAAGTATAGTACATCAAGAAGATACAAATCCTTGGAAAATTTGTACAACTTACCCCTTCGTTTGCTTTAAGATTTGTACAACTTATATTGAGAGAGAAAGTATTGAAGCACTGCTCATTAGATTTATGATGGTACAAAATCATTGTACAAGACTATAGAGTTTATACATGTTTTTTTGATAAAGGATAACAATCCGGTCTCGCGATTGCACACAACCGAAGTTTATACAAGCCATAGCTATGAGTCATGAAAACAAAAGGACAGGAACTTAAAATTAAAAGCAAAGTCTATAATTGCTCCTCCATCCGGCCTTGGCAAAGATATCTAAAGTCACGACCTCCATTGCCCTCGCTGCCGCTTGGATGAGTTCCTCGTTGTTGTCATGCTGCAATTGCGCCCAAAACCGCAGCCAAAGATGTTCCTTGAAGATAACTCGCATAAAGGAAGAATATTGTTTGTTTTCAAAGATGAGATCATTATGTAGCGCCAAATAGCCCATAGAAGAGCAGCACCCCCCACTAAAATCAGTTTTTGTTCACCCTTATCAATGCCTGTTAACCAATTATGAAGCATATGAACAATAGATTTTGGCGGTGATAATCCAGTAGCAATGCGCACAATTCGCCAAATTGTCTCATGAAAGTGAAGGCAATCAAAAATAAATGTTGAATTGTTTCATTACAATTACGAAACAACATTTCATATTCCCCGCCAACACCGCTTAGCGAGATTATCTTTCGTTAAAGAACCCTCGTTGTAAAAACCAGAGGAAGATTTTAATTTTTAAAGGAACTTTCAACTTCCAAATGACCGACAGTAAAAGGATACCCGGTTCATGAAATACACATACATAGATCGCATGAGAACCGCCCATTTCTATGTAGATCCCAATGAAAAATATCCTTTCCATCTGAAGGTGATAATGAGCTAATTTCGCTATAGGATTATACCAAGCCGCCAATTTATTCTCAACTAATAATCTCCAAAAGAAATATTCTGTGGCATCCGGGTCATAACCTTTTGAACAGTATCATGAGGGTGATGGGCAATATTATAAAAGCTTGGGAATTGGACCTTAAGTGGTGTGGAATCCACCCAAGAGTCCTCCCAAAACCTAGCTTGTGAACCATCTCTTATCCGAAAAGATCCACAACGCAAAAAATCATCCTTGACCTTCAAGAGACCTTTCCAAAAATGCGAATCACCCGGTGTAGTTTTCACTTGGGACAAACATTTGGAACTTAAATATTTATTTTCTACATGTGAAGTGTGCACCTCATCAAAATTTTTCTAGTTCCGTCACTAGGAACAAGGCTTGCAAGTACCCATGTGGGCGCGATCTAAAAGATCAGTAGCATATGTAGCCTGAGAAAGGAAATGGCCACCATCGGTCATAGAAAATTCTTGCCTGAGGGAGGAAATTAGATGCTCAAGAAGAGACGATGACAAAGCAGTGAGAACGATATCATCAACATATAACACATGGAAGAAGAAATGGCAAGACTCAAGACAACACGAATTAATGGTGGTTACGTTGACAACTGGACTAAAGTTCTCGTCAAAATCAATACTCATCACGCATTGTAGCAAACCAATGTGGGTCTTCCAGAGTAGACCGATGGGTCGTTGGGAAAGGAAATGGTGGAAATTGTGGCAGACAGGTTGAGTTTTTCATCGTGGCAGGCAAATTTGCAGTGACGAGAGGTGAAATCGATATCGTGGTAGGTGAAATAGGCAGTGAAGTTGTGGCAGAGAATGCTGCTGTTGTGGTTTGGACAGGTACGGCAGTAGGAATAGCAGTAGATGTGTTGGCTGGTGTTGTGGCTACAAGCTAAACAGTAAAAAGAGAAGGATCTTCAGGAAGTATGGGTCTGAAAGTCCTTAGGTACGAGGAGCAACAAGAAAGGGAACAAATTTTATTAATTACTGATCCACGTTTTTAATACATGGGGGAAGCTATTTATAGTGCTCTCCTTGGCTGAGGGTGAAATTATAACAGTATCTCTAAAAAGGTCTAAAGTACTAGCAGGGTCACGGTGGTCCTTTCCTCCTCTGTTTGGTAGCCCTGCCGCACGGTGGTCCCTAACAAGCCCTGTTTTCTGTGTCGCTTCTCTGAACATTTTTGCCCTTCGGTGATCACCCCCTTCTGCATGTACTCCAAGACCCTCGAAGGGGAAGGGAGTTTGGTAGTCCCTTCGACTGGGTAGTTTGGCTCCTCGAAGGGGAAGGGAAGTTTGGCTGTCCCCAGGCTTTTTTGTCAGAGGGCCTTCGTGTTGACCCTGTCTCCTGCTGCGCTCAGGGAGCACGAGTTGGTGAGTGCAGGAACACACGCTGTTGCAACCGGGTAGTGCGGAAAGCACGCTGCCACAGTCACGGGGCTCCAGTTACCTTCCGTGGTAGGCAAGCGTGAACAGTGACACGTGTCACCTTCTAGCGCTTCCGCGTAAGGGATAGAGCTATTTTTCAATTACGTGAGCCAAATTGAAAAAAAAAGAGAGAAAAGTACAAGGTACATGCTCAGCTGCATGGGAAATTCTACAGATAAGCAGATGGGGATGGTTCAGCAAGCAAAGACCCAAAAGTCAAGAGTTGTACAGGTTGCTAATCATTCTACCTCTGTTCTTGTTCGTCATTTGCTCTTGAGTTTTTTTTTCGAAAGAGCAGCAAGAGAGTTGCCGCTTAATATATTAAGACGAAAAGAAAAGGAAGTTGGGCAGTTTTTTGTGGAAAAAACCGAGCCCGAGGAAAAACCTTACATTCAAACTCAACTCACCCCACTAACCTGTAGCCTACATTCCACTTACGCCACCCGAAAACAATGAATATAGAAACACCCCACAAAGAAAAAAAGACAAAAACACCCGGCAATGAATGGCCACAGAAAGCTAAACTATTGAGGTTGTGGACCAAGCAAAACCATGATTTATCACCGCGTCCTTTATCGATGTGGCCACTTGTTCCGCCGTTCTCGCCTTCCCTTGAAAAATTTGTTGGTTCCGTTCCAGCCAAAGGTTCCACCAGTAGTAGATGAGAAGACCATCTAATTCCCGACGATTCTGTCGGTCATATTGAGTTCGTAATCTCTTCCACCATTTGTATACTGAGCCGTTTTGACTTATGTTTTGCCATCGATGGAGATTTCCCAATGAGTAGAATTCCTGACTTGTCTAGCTTAAAGTACGTCTTTACAAAGATGCTTTGTTATTTCGGTTCTATATTGCGAGGTCGATCTTGCTTATTTGGCCACCCTCTTTTGAGCATATTATCTAGCTAATATTTTGTTGTGAATCGGTGTCCATGCGAAGAAGCGGCATTTAGGTTCGGCTTTCGCTTTCGTGATCGAAAGGTGTGTTTATCTTGAAGTACACGGTTTCGAATTGTACCCGGTACGCACTCCTAGACGAATATTGACCATCTGGAGTCCATCGCCATCTTATTTGATTCTCCATTTCCTCGTCTCTGTTGATTTGACGTATTGCCTCATGAAGTGCTACAAATTCGCGTATTTCGACTTGTGAGTTCACCGTGTACAAAAACCAATCCAAAGAGTTGTTCGTCATGGCTCGATGTACCGAGATGTTCTTTCTCCTTGTCGCTTGGAAAAGGTTCGGTGCTATGTTTTTCTGAGCTTGCCCTTCCACCCAACTTGATCTCCGTGAAACCGCAAGCTTGCCGCTTCCTACCGTGACAATCATTGAAGCATTGAAGAGAGCTACATCTGTTCGTCACAAGGCGTGTCCAAATTTCACCAGTGCCCTTTCATTGTTTTTCCATTTAAACCAGAGCCATTGAAGTCTTAATGCTCTAGCAAAGCGCCTAGGTCTTTGATACCTAGCCCTCCTTTGGCCTTCTAAGACAAAAAGTCGCTGGCCGCTTACTAAGCAATGTCCCCATCGCAGCTTTTCTGCTTTTTCCCACTCCGAGAAAACTTCGCCTAATTTTGTCAATGCGTCGAATCAACCACTTTTGAGCCTGGAAGACCGTCAAATGATATATAGGTTGTGCAGTAAACACCGACTTAACCAGGGTCTCTCTCCCAGCCTTGGAGAGAAATTTTCCTTTCCAACCTGCGAGCCTATTGCCGATTTTATCAATCAACGGTTGTATCTCTATTCTTCTTAACTGCCTAGTGTGTAATGGAAGACCAAGGTATTTTCCTGGGAAGGATGCGAGTTTCCCAAGGAAGACGTTCAATAACTCTTGTATGAGGTCATCTTGGCATCTGATCGGGTAGATTTCGGTCTTATAGATATTAATTTTCAGCCCTGAGCATCTTCCGAGGATATCGAAAATTCGGCTAAGAGCTGTAAGTTCCTCCGCCTTTGCCTGTAGAAATATCCCGGCATCGTCTACGTAAAGAGAGCAGCGTAGCCTGGCTGTTGCCGGAAGCACCAGTTTTAAGATGCCTCTATTTTCCGCCAACTCAAGAAGTTTTTGTAGTGGGTCAATTGCCAGGATGAAGAGCAGGGGGATAGGGGGTCTCCTTGACGCACCCCACGCGCATGCCTTATTGCCGCTGTCGGCTGACCATTGATAAAAATCTTGGAAACGGAGGTCCTTAGAATTGCCGCAATCCATTCCCGCCATTTCTGGCCGAAGCCTAATGCCTGAAGCACCTCCATAAGATAAGTCCAGTTTATCGAATCGAAGGCCTTTGAGATGTCCAGCTTGATGAAAAGTGAAGGTTTTTTTTCCCTGTGCAGCTGCTGAATTACCCTTTGAACATACAAGAAATTATCATGTATGCATCTCTTCTTGATGAATGCATTTTGCGCGACTGATACTAATTCATCTAGTTTAGCTGCCAGCCTATTTGCCAGAATTTTGGTGATGATTTTCATGAAGCTGTTTATAAGACTAATTGGCCTAAAGCATTGCAGTCTATCTGCATTGTCTATTTTCGGAAGAAGGATAATATTTGTTTCATTTACTTTGTGCAACCTTTGATGGCGAAGGTCGAAGAAGGCTCTTATTGCCGCTAGGAGATCGTTTTTGATGATGTGGAGGCACTTTTTATAGAAAATCCCAATATAGCCGTCTGGCCCTGGTGCTTTTGATTCGGTAATTCCTGTATCGTATTAATCACTTCATTCTCCGTGATGTGGGTCTCCAGTCACCGAGGTCCCTTGCGAATAACCCAAGATGTTCCAAAGGGGCTTTGTCCCTAACCTCGTGGTCCCCTAAAGTTTGTTTGAAATATCGGTAAGCTTCTTTCAGTTTATCTTGTCTGCGTGAACATCGATCTGTCCTCACTTTTAATAACCCGAATCGTGTTTCTTCGCCTCCTTGAGCTGGCTATTAAGTGGAAAACCGTGTATTAGAGTCCCTAATCGGATTTTTGTAAGTCTTGAGTGTTGTCTTGCCCTTGATTTTTGAACAATGGCTAGTCCGAGCGGTTTGGCTTTGAGAGCTTTTTCGAGCTCGAGCTCATCGTGTGATAGTAATCTTCATTCTTGCGAACTCTCTAGGATAGCGATTGTCACTTGAATCAGCGCTGCTTGTAAAGCTATATTTGCAAAGGTTTTCCTTCTCTAGATTTTTAATGCCTTGGTGGTCCTATTCATTTTAATATGAAGTCTGAGAATAGCATCCGACGTGTGCACCGGCTCTGTCCAGGAGTGATCACAGTCTCTTGGAAACCCGCCATCTTGATCCGGCAAGCTTCAAAACGAAAATCTCTGAAATAGTCAAATGTTGAATTTGCTTGCATGAGAAGGGGGCAATGGTCGGATGTCATCGTTGGCAACGCGCATAGGTCCGCATTTGGAAATGCCTCATGCCATTCTGTTGTCGCTAGAAATCGGTCAATCTTGTCATAGAGGGTTGTTCTTGTTCATTAGTCCACGTGTAGCGTCCAGGAGCTGAAGTCTATCAATCGTTTGATTGAATCGTTGAATCATTCCCCTGTTAACCGGCCCTCTGTTCTTCTCCGATGCTTTTCTAATGAGATTAAAGTCCCCTATAAGCAACCAACTGGCAGCACTGATCCTCGCAATGCTTCGAGGTCCATGAGGAAACTTCTTTTCTCTTCAATCGCTTATGGACCATACACCCCAAGAATGTCCCATGTCGATGCATTGTACCGGAAGTTAAAGTCGCGGTGATAGTGTGTTGAGCGATTCTCGGATTCAGGAGCTCGAAGTGAGCATCCATGGCTGCCAAGAGGATTCCACCTGCTGCCCCATTGGACGAAGACGAGACAATCTGAGATGCAAGTCTCGCCCCCAACGTATCGTTTAGCAAGCTTGTAGTCCAAGTCTCTATCTTCGTTTCTTGGAGGCAGACGATTGTAGCCCCACTTGACAGGATAAATTGCTTGACGTTGTTTCTCTTAGCAGGGTCGTTTAAACCTCTAACATTCCACGAAAGAATATTACAAATTGCCGACATTACGGATATTTTTCTCCACTTCATGGGGAATACGACACCCAGCGATATTCATAAATAATACGATCCATTGTCTGGCTAAAACAACACCGGCTTGCGAGTACAACATAAAACTGCAATACAGATATCTGAAGGCTGACCATGCCACCACAACCCGAACGTCAGCGACTAAGAGAAAATTACATGTGAGGGGGGGCCCACCTGCAGCCGACCGACTTCTAATCTGTTCGGATGCTAACTCAAAGAAACTGACCACACACTCCAACGCTGGAAACAATGGCCTGAAGGCCGACCTGACCACAATAACCTGAGAGGCAGTGACTACATGAACAATGCAGGAAAGATATTCTCCTCCTGCGGTATGCCGACATACAGGCGATACAAGTTGCTCTATTTCTGACATAAGTGAACACATAACAAAGAAAAAGAGACAACTCCACCACTGGAGCTTAATCCAAGCCTAGACCCTGCTGTGTTCCCCTTCCATCTTCTGAATGTTCTGCAAACCTGATGCTTTCTTGGTCTTGTGCTTGGTCTTGGCGTGATTCCCCTTGTGCTTGATCATGCCCTGGTTCACCAGCTGTATGATTGCTTCCACCTTTTCTTTACTAAGAGGCCTTTCGAAATGTTTGGCAAACTGCTCAAATAAATCATCATGTGAGAGAAGCGGTTGTGCAGGTGGTGGGGATAGTTCCCGCAGCTTTGTTGCTAGTAATTCTTGCGCTAATTGAATTGTTGCTCTGTTTGCCCCCAGTCTGCTTTTGTTTTTTGCCGCTAATCTAGCACTCTTTCTTTGCTTGGAGGTGTTGTTAATTGAGGTGTTGGCTTCGAAATTGAGGGGTTCCAAGTCATTGAGGCAGGGGAGATTTTGAATGATTGGCCTTTGAGTGTTTTGTGCTACTGAAGTAATGAATTCTTCTAGATCCATTGGAGTGTTAACTATGTTTTGTTCGATAGACCATGTGTGTTCTGGCAATGCCTCTTGGGTCTCAGGGTGTTGACTGAGCACTAATTGAGGTGTTGTGGGCTCTTGCTGTCTTATCTCCCTGGACACATCATTTATTTTTGCTTGTGCATTGGGGGCGTGATGGGTAATTTGTCGGAGGTATTGGGTGTTGGATTCTGAGTTTATGTCAACCTGGGTGATGTATTCGGTGCTTGTGGAGGTGATGTCTGCTATCTTTTGCGCCGGTAAGAATGATTCCTTGTGCTCGACATTTTGCTCTGTGGCCTCTGTAGCCATTGCTACTTGTTTAAATGGTAGATGGTTGGGTATCTCTTGAGCATTTGGGTACTGGTCAGTCAGGGTTTGAGGTGTTTGGAGTTCTTGATGTGTCGTCTCCCTGGGCTTATTATTTGCTTCTACGTGCGCACTGAGGGCATTGTGAGCGGGTTGTCGAAGGTATCGGGTGTTGAACTCAGTGATCCTGTCAACCTGGGTGCTGTGTTCCGGGCTAGCTGGGATGTAAACCTCTAGTCCTAGATTATTGTCTGCAGAAGCTAAGCTGCGCAGGCAATAGAGCTATGTGAACTACAGATTGTTCTGCGTTCATTGAGCCTTGTTTAACTGGGAGCTGGTCAGGTAATTTTTGGGGTACTGGAGACTCTTGGAGCACCTGTTGTCTGGACTCATTGTTTGGTTCCGCCTGGGTATCTAGAACATCCTGCAGAGATTCCTCTATGGATTGGGACATGTATTCAGAGTTTGTTTCACTGGGTTCATTATTTGTCTCTACCTGTGATGTGCGGTTCTCTAGGGCTTGCTCTGAGGTGTGGCTAGTGGAGTCATTTTCCATTTGGCTTTGCAGCCGGACATCATAATTTGTTGCAGGAACTTTAATAACTCTGTTATGATCTAACCACCTTGTCTGTGCATGTTGGTTCAAAAGGGGGGAACGAACTGAAATATCATTTTGACATACCTGCGTGATGCGTCCCCAGCCACACAGTAGCTTCCGGTCCCAAGGGCGCACCTCCCGAGTCTTTCTGGGTATTCTTCTGGATGACGACCAAAGGTTCGGCAAAAGTGACTCTTCTCCCAGGCTTCTCTTGTATTGCCTTCCTTGGCTTCCAACCAGAGTTGAAGTCTTCACCTGTCTTGCGAGTCTGGACGTCGTGGTACAGCTTCTGTTGTGTGGGTGGGAAGTAGTGTCTATAACGTCTTGATGCCGAACCCGCCAGACCACGCCAGCAAGAACTTTGGCAGTCTTCCGCTCCTCCTCTGCATCTGGAGTTACGCGCCCAACTTGTCAGGCTGCGGTGTCTTCGCGTGCTGCGACGGTGGCTGTTGTAATCGTTGTCGTCGTCGTGGTCGTCGTGGCGCCGACGGAGGGTGTTGTCTCTACCTCTTCTCTGCGATGCATGTTCCCGCCGCTCCCCCAATTCATCTGGGGCACCATAGGCCCAGATAAATTCCTGCCGATGCTTGCGATTTGGAGGGCCGCCCAAACCTCCACTACCACGAAGGAAGGAGAGGTCCTCGATGATCTCCAAGTGGTTATGAAGGTTGAATACTTGCCCTCTCTTTAGGTTGGTTGGCTCGTCGTATTGCAGCACCACTTGGGGGAGAGGGATGTTGGTGGGAGGGAGTTCCCTGTCAGGCTCCATCACAGTCAAGCTCACTTCTTTCGGGATGTCACAAGGATCCGAGCACCAAGCCCAAAGATCAAAGGATCTTGTGCGCTCCCTACGCTTGGTACTCTCTTGCACGTAGTGGATCGCGCAGCTCTTGCCCAAGACTCGCGCCGCCACTTCTTCGCTCCAGCAGTGCACTAGGACTCCTTCTACTCGGACTTTGACGTGGTACTCGAAGTTGACGTTTGTCGCGTAGCGCTGTTCGGACCATGCCGCAAACTTGAAAACATGTCCGCGGTAGGGAACAGCATCAGTGTTCACCGCCCTTCTCCTTACTGCGGCTTCGGAAAAGATCACCAGAAACTGTTCTGGAAAATGCTTTAGGAGTTGAAAGTCGCCGTGGCCGAGGTTGAATCGCTCACGAAGCATGTCGCTGACCGTGAACGTCTCAACCTCGTGACTGTTTCCCTCGAACCAGCAGACCGCCACACGGTCTATGAGCTCATCCCGGCGGCGCTTGATTGCTCCAGTTGCCGAGATGGCGCAGAAGGCTCTCGCCGGCCTTGCCCTTGGATCACCGGGGTATCTGGCCTCCATCCCTCCACTCTCCCGAACAGCTTGGCAGTAGGATTTGATGTGGTTGTGGTGTTTCTTTGTGGGGGGCGAGATGGACCCAGAAGATTGCAGAGGACGAACTGGAGGACACTGTCTCAGCTTATATGCGCCTTCGATGCTGCATCTTCTACTTGAGCAGTCAATAGCCTTGTGCCCAGAACGGAAGCAAAACCAGCATCTTGCCAGCCTCCTACAGACTCCAGCGACGTGATCCGGTGAAAAACAATTAAAGCACTTTCCTTTTAACTTTTGCTTGAAGAAGTCTGAGCCGCTGGGCTGTTGCATCGGTTGCTTCTGAATGCCTTCTAGAGTTGAATGCGCTTGGTTCTTCCTCCACCAGTATTGAGGCTTAACCCTGACCCATCCATCAGAGTCCTCCTTTGGGGCTGAGGATGTCAAAGCACGCTGGGCAGGCCTGCGCACCTTGTGGTCTGCGATTGGTTCCATCGTAGGGGAGTTCCTCATTTGGGGGAGGATCTTCAAGATCTGCTGGTGTCTTTCTCGCTGCGTGCTGAAGCCCCGACGAGGTTGCTGGCCCTCTCGAGCGTTGTGCTCTTCAACTTGAAGCCATTTCTCTTTTTCTTTGGCTGGTATTCTAGATCTGCAAATCTTCTCTTCGACCACCGTCTTTGAAAGCTGCCTCGAACAATCGGCATCAATGCCTTCGCTTTCCGTCGGACGATCGCTGTTATGATATGTCTTTTCTTCCTGCGCCGCTGAAGTCTGGTTGAGCGCTTTAACTCCTTCCTCCCCTAGGTCTTCCGCGATTTGTCTTTTGGTTGGTAGCGATTGAATGCGCTGCAGACTCTCCCTCCTTGACCATGCCGACGAGAGCAGTTTCTCCTCCAAGACCGTCTGAAGGCCCTCCTCCCCCGATTCAACCTGGCTACCTAGATCTCGCCCTTCCCGAGGGGAGGGGCACGAATTCCGCCCCAGCGATTGTAGATCAGCCTGAGGGGAGTCCGTATTTGGGGTTGGATTGTGAGCTTTGTGGGGGGGGTTGGGTAGGATCTGAGGTAGGAGGTGAGACCATGGTGTGCAGCGACGGGGGCGGCATGAATGGGGTAGAGCGCTCGCTTTATTTGCTCTTGAGTTTTGACCACGAGATTTCCCGTTACACAATCTTCCTGAGGACAGAGTCCCGCAAATGGAGATATTCATTTCTGTGGCCTTGAATAGATCCATCAGTTTCTTCATCAATAAATGCTCCAAACCAAGGCTACAAAGGATTCTACTCCGGACACAAGTCGGGCGTCACGTCACAAACCAAGGGATATTTCTACAGCAGCTGAGCATGCTGAGAGATGCGATGTACTGAGGCTACTACGTACTTGAGCAGGGGAGGCTAAAGATCAGGCCATGAGTCACTTCTCGGATATGTCTAGATGTGAGTTTCTCACGTGGAGGAACAACAAGACCTGCTTTGCCACGAGTTTACATTATATCATATTTATTTTCATATTTTTTTATCGTATATGAATAATATTGAATTACACAAGCAAATACTAGCATATATAGGAAAGAAGATTAATTCAAATATACTATGCAATATCATTCTCCATTATTTAGAGTAAACAACGACAAAGTTCATCACAACATTAGTTGTTTATATACATATGTACAGAAAATGTAAATCTAACCGTAGCAAATTAACTAACTCAAAACCTTTCTCTTCTGACAGATCTTATCATCCGTGGTCACATGCTTGAACTCACGAATCTCACAGCTATATATGTAGCTGTAATAGGGCGGTAAGTGAGATTTCCACAACATAATCTCGAATTTCCCATGAGGTGCAGCATCTCCAAACAAGACATCTTGAATGGTGATTTTGGGGTCCTCTTCTTGAGAAAGCCCTACTCGACATTGATCGTAAAGCTCGAAATACCGAGTAGTTTCAGCTTTTCTCGCAAGCAAAATATATTTGCTCTTGATCCCAGAATCACTTGGACCTCTGCTAGGTACAAGTTGATTTTTCGTCACCCCAAACTTCACTCTAAGGTCTTCAAGAAGGCCTCACATTTTTGTCTCATCAACAGCACTATCTCTAACTGAGGAGGCCATGTTGCTTATTTCTATGAAAGGTCCAGTTAACTCCTTATACTTCTCTCGATCAAAATACCAATCAAACATTCGCATTGCTAGAGATGCTATTTTTGGTTGCTCTTCAGGATCTGAGCTTCCAAATACAAGCACCTTGAAGAAGTACCAGTATGCTTCTCGCGACAAATATCTTAGACGAAGAGCTTGCGTTGTACCAAACTGAGTGATCCTGTCCGAGCGACTTGTGACTATGATTTTACTTCCGTGAGGAAGGCTGCTCTGAGAAGCGGAGTATAACCTTCTGAATGCACCCTCGTCAACATCCCCATCTAGTTCAATTACGACCAGCAATCTTTCTTCATTTGAGGAGCTATGTCTATGTCTGGTCACTCCATCCATGAGGGATTTCTCTTCTCTAAAATCGCTCTCATTTGAAAAGATAATATGAGAGAAGTGATTGTGCACCCTCTCGTCGCAGCAAACATACTCAACAAGTGTGCTCTTCCCAACTTTTCCCGGACCAATGATTGGTAGGACACCTAGATTATCAGCATCGGGATGTTCTATATGCAACAAGAAGTTGACAACCCGTTCTATCTCCATTTGATGGCCAAACATGCACTTTTCTATAAACATATAGGTGCTATATGGCTGGCAATGCATCATAGGGTAGTTCTTCAGAAGCACAACAAACTCAATCATGTCGGTAATGACGGCCCCTAGATTATCAAGCACCTGTTGTAACTCTCGCGTGCCATGTCTACTACCAGCAGAGAAACGAATGCGCTTGGCGGGACTGAATTTAGACAGGGCTAAGGAGTCACTCACTTCATGACCTTGGGCCATCCCTTCTTCGTGTGCTTGGCGTCTGAAGGCATCCAGCATGTGGTAGCCTCTGTGCATCTCTTCTCTCAGCATGTTCAGCTGTTGAAGCATGGCTTGGTTTGTGATGCGCCTCCCCTCGGCCTCCTCGACGGTGACACGAAGCCGAATCAACATCCTCTGTAGTCGCCACAGTCTCTCCTCCTTGGATGGCGTCGGTGGCTTAGAGTATTTGTCGATCAAGAAGGAGAGGGATCTGCTGGCGAGTTCGCCTATAACTACAGAGAAGATTGTCTCCATTGGCAAACCTCTCTCACCAAGGGAAGAAGTGATAAGAATTATATATGTGATGCGAAACTCTTGGTTTAGTGTCAAAGTCGTTGCTTTGATTGTTTTATTTATTTTTTGCGAGGGCTGCTTTGATTTCTTTGACTAGCGAAAATGACATGAATAGAGAGGAAACAGTCTACACGGTATTGAGAGCTCAAAGTTTTAGTCTACGCAGTTGCTATCTCCTTTCTGCCCACCGCTAGCTACTTTTCTTAACCACTAGCATTATGGTAACCATTTCTGCTGGTAGTCATTTTTATAATTTCTTTAGGATTAATTCACAATTCTGAAATAAATTCTTACCCAAAATATTCTACAGAGCCTAGGAAATCAAATGTTAAATTTGACTTGTTTCCAGCTATAGGATTAAAAACGGCGATCAAAGGGGTGAATGATGAACAACAATCCCCACAAAAAAACAAGCAAATCATCACTTCATCAAGGAAGAGCGAAAGAATAATTTTTCAAAAAAAATCAGCCTAGGGTGGCACTACCACAGCTAAAAGTCCAATAGTATCGGAATAAATAGTAAAACCGGTACTACCGCATGCCTTTCTCGAGCCTTGTTGCAAAAACAAAAAAAAAGCGGTTTCATAAAATTTCATTCAAGGTCGGATCATGCTCTTTTGCAAAAAACAGTCCTCGAGGTTTCAGAATATTGCGCCCAATCCTAGGACGAAATTGCCCAACGTGACGCATGCCGCGCAGCTCTACCTGATACGTAAAGCAAAGCCAAGTGCTCCTCTGGCTAATGCTTCAATCCACGTGATGTTACCCTCAAGTGATGTGGCGCCATGTGTCTGCATCTAGTATATATGAAATCTTGGATCACCAAGAGCTGGCTAGCTTGCTGAGAGAGTTTCTATGATATATATGTCCGCATCTAGTATATATGAAAACTGTGGCCTTGTTATCGCAGTATATAGTGAGTGGTCTTGCAATGCTGTCTACCACTCTCAGTCCCGGGATAAAGTTTTTAAGCCATACGGCCTGCCCAGTTGCTTCATAACATGCTACAAATTCTGTTTGCATTATCGACGATGCAGTTAAGGATTTTTTTGGAGCTTTTCCATGACATCGCTCCTCCAGATAGGGTGAAAATGTAGCCTGATGTGGATTTCTTAGTGTCTACACACCCTGCAAAATCAGCGTCTGAATAACCCAAAACTTCAAGGTTATCAGACTTTCTATATGTTAGCATGTAGTGCTTAGTGCCCTGCAAATAACGCAGAACCTTTTTAACAGCCTTCCAGTGGTCTAGACCTGGGTTAGAGTGAAATCTGCCAAGCATCCCGGTAACGAATGCCAAGTCTGGACGCTGCATGCACTTGAGCGAAATTAAGCTTCCGACACCAAGCATAAAGAATCGCCTTCATTTGATCTCGATTCTAATTGATTCCTGCTTTGAATAATCCAAATTTATCGCCTTAACTATTGGAGCAGCGGCGAGCACTTACTCATGTTATATCTTTCAAGTACTCAAATGTATGACTTTTGAGATAATCCTAGTACTCCTTTAGACCTATCTCGGTGAATTTCAATGCCTAAAACAAAGCAGCTTCACCGAGATCCTTCATGTCAAAATTAGAGGATAAAATCCTTAGTTTCATGCAAAGATAACTTTATCGCCGCTAATAATATATCGTCAACATAGAGTACTAGGAAAATGAATTTTCCACCCTTACTCTTGATATATATACGCTTATCCACCTCATTCTCCTTAAATCCGAAATTTCTAATTATTTTATCGAATTTAAGGTACCATTGTCTCGACGCTTGTTTAAGTCTATAGATGGATTTCTTAAGTCTGCACCCCATATGTTCCTTGCCTTCAACGACAAAACCTTTGGGTTGTGTCATGAAAACTTGTTCATGCAAGTCACCATTAAGGAATGCAGTTTTAACATCCATCTGATGAAGCTCTAAATCATAATAAGCAACGAGCGCCATAATTATTCTTAATGAATCCTTTTTAGAGACAGGGGAAAAAGTCTCATTGTAATCAATTCCTTCTTTCTGTAAGAAACCCTTTGCTACAAGCCTTACCTTGAATCTTTCAATATTCCCTTTAGAGTCATGCTTAGTTTTGTAGACCCATTTACAGCCTACTGTTTTGACTCCTTCAGGAATTTCTACTAAATCCCAGAACCATTAGTGCTCATAGACTTCAGTTCATCTTCCATGGCCTCAATCCATTTAGATGTTTAGATGAATATTCACTTGTTATGGCCTCTTTGAATGAGGTGGGGTCATCTACCTTACCAATTTCTTCGCCAAGGAAGACTTCATAATAATCTGGTATGGCAGACCTCCTCACTCGCTGTGATCATCTTAAAGGTTTATTAGGGATCATTGGCGGTTGTGGAGGTTGTTGAGGCACTTCTTCAGTTACTTGTTCATGAGATGCCACAGAAGTTTGTTGAGGTTCATTATTTGGCTCATTAAACTCCTCAACAATGGGTGTTGCTCCAGAATTTTCAGTTGGAGGTACTACAGTTTGAGGCATTGTATGAGAAATAGGGCAAATATACTCTTGAATTGTTGGTAATGGTACATGAGCCCGAATTTCCTCAAGGTCTATTTCCCTTTGTTGTGAGCTCCCACTGATTTCATTGTCCTCTAAGAAGACAACGTGTCTAATCTCAACGAATTTAGTGACACGATCCGACAATAAAACCGATATCCCTTAGATCTTTCTCGATATCCAATGAAATGGCAACTCACGCCTTAGGGTCTAATTTCTTTAGCTGTGATTAAATAATCTGCTTCAAAGACGACATTTCCATACACGAATAATTAATCTGTTGGTTTCCTCCCACCATAATTCATAAGGAGTCTTAGGTACGCACTTGCTAGGAACCCGATTAAGTATGTGGGCAAATTGTTTTAGTGCCTCCATCCACAAGCTAATAGGCAGACTAGAATGACTAAGCATGCTTCGCACCATATCCATAAGTGTACGATTATGACGCCCGCCACTCCGCTTCACCGAGGTTCTCCGGGCATAGAGTATTGGGCAACTATGCCATTTTCATGAAGGAATTTGGCAAAGGGCCCAGGAATTTGCCCATAAGGAGCATGCCTCCCGTAATATTCTCCCCCATGATCTGATCTTACTACTTTGATCTTAATATTATGCTGATTTTTGACTTCAGTTTTATAGATCTTAAATTTATCTAGCGATTCAGAACGATCACGAATGGGGAAAATATAACCATAGCGAGAGAAATCATCAGTGAATGTAATAAAGGAATCATAACCATCCACTAATGTCACTGGGAAGGGTCCACAAATGTCAGTGTGAATTAATTCCAAAAGACCCGTACTCTAGTGGCTCCTTTCTTAATTTTCTTAGTGAATTTACCTTTAATACAATCTAGATAGTGGTTCGTGATCTAAAAAATCTAAGGGTTGGAGTATCTCTTCTTTGATGAGATGTTCCATTCTCCCCTAGAAATATGGCCTAAGTGACAAAGGCATAATTTCGATGACGCCTCACATGTCTTCTTATTTACAATAAAGGCATACATTCAACACAGATTCATTCATAGAGAGTAATAAAGTTTGTCTTGCTCAAGGCAAGACCAATAACATCATTATTTAACTTGATAATGCATTTGTTGTCCACAAACTCACATGAATAACCTGTTTTAGTCAATACAGAGATCAAATTAAGTTCCTCTTAACACTAGGAACATAGAGAACATCAACAAAATGAAGATCTGCGGCCTCCTAATGCAAGTTGAAGAGTTCCAACCGCCGACTTCAATCTTCGTTTCCATCACGACCCTAAGACTTCGTCCCTCTTCTTATGGTCGCCACGTAACGCAATCCTCAGAATGAATTAGTAATGTGCACAGCTTGCACCGAGTCAATCCACCATGTATTAGAGGTAAACTCAA
The DNA here is from genome assembly GCA_036346375.1 of Guadua angustifolia. Classification (NCBI taxonomy): domain Eukaryota; kingdom Viridiplantae; phylum Streptophyta; class Magnoliopsida; order Poales; family Poaceae; genus Guadua; species Guadua angustifolia. The sequence goes on from CM070515.1 coordinate 43,953,601, forward strand.
GAATAGGGACTCATCAACGTGAGAAATGATTTCATTACCCTTCTTTGCTAACCATTGCCTGAATCCCGCACAATCCTTTTGTACGTGTCCAGGCTTCTTGCAAAATTTGCAAAGGAAGTTCCTTGAGGTTGGTGGTACAGGAGGTGTCTGAGCAACAGTTTTTCCCTTAGCATCATTTTTAGGAGGGTGATAAGGCTTTTTATTTGCCTTAAACCCACCAGACTCCCCCTGATTCTTTCTTTTGCCATTGCTAACAAGATGAGCTTGTTCCTTCAGTCTCTCTGCCTTTTGCCTCTCTTCTTCCTCAACAGAGTGGCTTATAAGCTCAGCTATGGACCACTTCTCGTTCTGAGTGTTGTAATTTATCTTAAATGGTCCATACTCAGGTGGCAAGGAGCTCATGATGAAATGAACAAGAAAGCCATCAGATATGGCCATATCCATCCCCTTCAGTCTAGCCGCCATGTCAGTCATGCTCATGATATGCTCCCTCACCCCGCTGTTACCATCATAGCGGGAGGTGAGCATGCGCATGATCAGGGTACTAGCATAAGTCTTGGAAGAGCCCTTAAAGTTATCCTCGACATTAGCCAAGTACTTTTTAGCATTTTCGAAATAAGGGATTCCTCCCTTAATCCCGACAAAAATGCTATTCTTAATGATCATTAGTGACATGCGGTTAGACTTCTCCCACCGCTCCGCCTTCTCATCATATTGCTTCTTGAGAATAGCATAATTCTCAACATTAGGGGCGGGCGTAATAGGAGCATCGTCTCGTAATCCTAGGTCAAGGTCCAAGACCCCTAGCGTAATGAGGATCTTATCTTTCCATGAGGGAAAGTTAGTGCCATTGAGCTGTTCAATGCCATTGATCTGAGAGGCAACATTGTTAACCAAAAAAATAACAACAAAACTTAATCAATAATTGCCATATATGTAATTAATCCTACGCTGGTCCGATTAAATACATATAAATGACAAAACATCATAAGACTTCATTTCGCATCACCGCTGGGCGTAAAACGAAATGAAATTTAACAAAGAAGATTAAGTCCTAAATTGTATCACCGCTAGCGTAAACAAAATAGGCATTAAATATACAAAAAACGGCTTAAAATTACTAATAACGTTGGTTATTCATAATTTTAAGCCAAATTAATTCTCCAATTAAATTTCGTGTTGGTTCCATTTAATCAGAGATAATATCCAGAATAATCATCATGAAAGAATTAATTGGCAGAGAAAATTAATCGTGAATTTAATCATAACATTAATGCTCGAGAAATAAAATAATAAAACAATGATTAATGCTAGAATTAAAAGAGACTGAAATAAATAAGAGTCTACTGATAACCTGGCCAAAACTTCACACAGCACAAATTAAAATGGAGTCCAGGGCCCACAAGACTACCACGGCCAAAGAATAAACCATCCGGCCTGCAAGACAAGAATCTCAAATGCTCATCGAATCTGACGGCCGAGATGAACCCGAGCCAGAGCAAAACGGCGTGACGGCAGGAAAAAACCCTAACCCTAAAGCATTTGACCCTTTCCAAAAACAACAGCCGAGCGGCGCGGGAAAAAATGGTTGGCGCGGACACTGCAAAGAACGCTGGCGAGGGCGAAGCGCACCACGGCGAGGCGGCGGATGCAAGGGCGAAGCGCCACGGAGCATGCGGGCGAACGCAGCGCTGGCGCGCAAGCGAAGCCGCACGCTAATGAAACGGTGCCGACGGCGCACACGGTGGATCGATGCCGAGGCGACGACACACAGACGAAGGAGCAAATGGCCACAAGAATGAACAAGCTAAGTGCCTAATTCTTAATGCCATTAATTTGTTGATTTGAGTTCTAAGGTTTTGTGTTTTGAGGATTTTGAGTTCAAATCCGAAAGGGATTAAGGGATTAGGGTTCGGATTTGATGGGGATTTTCGGGTCTAGGGTTTCTTGATGTGCTAAATCATCTCCTTCTAATTGCTAGTCAAGGCAAAACAATCTCTAAACCGACTAAAACGAAGCTAATCAACTTCAATCCGACAAGAACATGATTAAACTGAGACTAAACCGGGCTAATTGGAACATGATAAGGCTAGAGTGGCTCTGATACCAAATGTTAGATTAGACTAATCACTAAGTCTTTAGGTCTAGCCTAGATCATGATCTCTAATGCGGAAATAAGTAATGAAACTAACCCGGTGAAGACAGATTCGCCATTAGGTCAGTAGTCGGAGAGGTAGAAGGATGTATGCTGGTTCTGTTGCGCAGTCCTTGCGGGTGATGATGGCGACCTTCAGGGCGCCACCTGCACTGTCCTTGAACCTCCCTTCGAAGCTCCTCCAGCGCAGATGATGATCGGTAGATTTTTGGGTTTTCGGGAGAGTTGAATCGTGCGTGAGATCGTCACCTCAGGCACGAGCTCATCTCTTCTCAGATATATTATACCGAGGAGCTCGGGGGCAGGTTCCAAGATTTGGAAAGCACCTCCGATCATGGCGCGTAATTAAGGAATGAGCTAATTTCGGGATTAGCTTCTAATTAGGAAAGTTTAATTAGGAAGGTTATTGGGTGTATGGCAATACTCATGCCAGAGATCAACCAACACGCTCCAGAGCTGACTTCCTGCCAGCCCGAATAATTGTCGGCGTACATGTTATATATCATACTGGAAAGTCTATATGCCTACATATTACAAGCATACAGTATATACCAGTATATTACTAAATACAAGCATACAACGATAAATATTAACTGAACAGTATCTACATAAATCCACAAACAAACACATGCATACAACGAAACGAGCATATTACTAAATACCAACTGTGCAATATATACCAATAAATGGCTATATGCTAGTAAAGAATAAAAGGAGTAAGGAGCAAATAATCATTAAAGAAGGCAATATATTCTCAGGCACACAGCATTTCCGTGTACACATTGCACACCAACTAACAAAGTTATGAAAATTATGAAAACATTGTTGTACTTCATAGATTGTTCTACCTATGTATGAAGTTTCAAGATCAAATTCATTATATATTGAGAGTTACAAAAAAGAGAAAATTCTGACAAGTTTAAACCCTTTAAACTTGTCAGAAGTTTCTCTTTTTTGTAACTCTTGAAATATAATGAATTTGAACCTACAATTTTATACATACGTAGAGTAATCTATGAAGTACATCTACAATTTTTTTCAGAATTTTTCGTGACTTTTGGTAGTTGGTGTGCACAGTGTGTACACAGGAAGGCCTGTGTACACAGGATACGTTGCCTATTGATAAATATACGACCAGCAGTCGCTGCTGCTAGTCTGCCCTCTGTATATTTATCAATTAAATATATTTATCAATTAAAGAATTGATAAATATCCACACAGATCGGGCCATCACGATGGCTTCTTCGCTCGGCGGCCCTCGTCCCCTGCCTTCCTTGTCATTCTGCGCGACTGCCGACCGCCCGCCGCCGCTCGCCTGTAACAACCTAGTAAATTCAAAAATAAATAAAAATGAAAGTTTTATATTTAAAAAAGGAAATGAATTAAAAGTTTAATTGAAATCAAGATTTTGATTTTAAACAATATTCTTATCTCATTTATTCCATTTCAATCTTAATCAAAAGGAAGATTTCAAAACTTAAAATCATTATTATCAAAACAAATATAATATCAAAATGAATTTGAAATGTGAACTTGATTTGAATTTCCATTTTTCTGAACTATTTTTCATTATTGGAATTTCTTGAGCCTTTGCATTTGCAAGAAAAGTTAAATGCATTGAAATTGTAAAATGGTAAAAGTAAGAAAGTAAAAGTAAAACATCAACAAAAATAATATTAAAATTTCATAGCTCCCAAAATATCTCCAGAACCAAATCATGATGTTTGAGATAATCTGAATAATTAAAATAAAAAGAAAACATGTGATAATTATGAAATAAGAAAGCTGAATTGAACCATGTCGATTTTTGTCGTAATGTCCAGATCTTTTCAATTGATATTTTTACCATGCCTATATAAGACCCATATCTATCTCTGGTAAAAATATCAGGAATAAAAACTTATATTTGGATCTTTTAGAAATTCAAAAACAGGAAGTAAATAAATCTATAAATAGAAATGTCAGAATTTTTATAATTTAAATATCAAATATAAAATTCTAAAATTTTACAGAAGCATTATTAGCTCAAATACATTTGAAAAAGAAAGTTTAAAAATAAATAAAATCATTGGGACACTTTAGTAAATCAAAAACCGAATTGGAAATTCTGTTCATTGTTCATTGTCAGAATTTTAATAAAATATTTACAAGGAGTTTTTATGTGAAAATTTGTTTGAGCCCTTATCCTCACCTGAAAAACCTCTGAAAAATTATTATAAAATTTTAAGTTGGTTTGAACACTTTAATTCCTGTGACAAGTTGACCTCAGTATTATTGAGTTGTCCTTTTCCATGACCGCTGGTGCTGTTGCTTGGACGAAGAGATGGCGCTTGATTTCAGCCGTGCAGAGAACCGCTGGAGAGCCAAAGCCAAACATGGCTGAGACGAGGCGTACGACGCAAGAGATGGGATGAATCGGAGTAAAGGAGCGAGGATCGAGGAGATGACTCATGAGAAATCGTGAAGCCGCGTAAAGAAAGAACGGAGAGAAGGGAATGCCGTGGGGTCGGGGTTCACCGGGCAGTGGCCGAGTGAAGGTTTTTCCGCTTCTTCCGCGAACGGAGTTTAAGTAGGCAGATGGCCCACACGGCAGAGAGAAAAGGAACGAGGCTGGCTGCGTGGGGAAGTGGGAGCTACAGTGCATGAGTCTTGTTTGTACACGTTTCCGATTATTTTGTTCACGAGTTGAGTTAGTTCAAAAGTAATTTTATCTCTTTTGAAATTTTCTAGAAATTTTCATGTAGGGAGACTAGGTATATAGTTTCCATTTTCTTTAGTTTCACTCAATTCGCCACTATGGTTTTCAAATAATAATTAGTCAAATTTAACTAGTAATTCAAAATGTTTTTGAATTTTAAAAGGCCTTAAATGATATTATTAATTTATAAGATTTTTACCAGAGATAAATAATGTCTTGAGGACACTATGGTAATTTTTCTAGATACAGATAAAGTTCTCATATTTTATTTGAATCAGACTGTGCAATGTCTTTAACCAAATAAGATCTTTTTCATTTGTCGTTCTATCATTATTTTCTTTAAAATTTATTTATCAGCTAAAATGGTTTATCTAAGTGCTGAAGATTTTTAATATAAATTTTTCAAGATTTTACTTACACCTTTTTATCTTTTTACCATTATCCATTCATTAATTCCTTTTACATGATTTTTCTCACAATGCACAAATCCAAAGAACATCCAAATAAAAACCAATATTGGCAAGAAAATTCATAAATAATCATATTTAAATTTAAAATATACATTTTTACTTTATTAAAAATTTTGGGATGTTACACGGAGGGGAGTGCCTGTGTGGGGTGGGAGGCCTTGTTGGACTAGTGTATCCTATATACTTAGGAGAACATTCTTGTTCTTTCTGAGATGATCTTTCTGAGATGATCAGTAGAAAGAATGTTTTCTTTTCACAAATGTTCAGCTTCTAAATTACAGATATGGTATCATACATCAAATTGGGAGATAGTAAGATCACCTGCTAATTAAGCTTTCATAAAACTGAAAGGATTGTCAGCTACTAATTATTCTTCTGAAAGCGCTTCTTCCTGGCGACCATACGCTGTGGCCTCTGTATCTCACAGTCAAACATGTAGTTGTAGTAAGGTGGCAGGTGAGATCTCCATGCAAGTACCTTAAATTTCCCCTGAGGCCTTCCATAAAAAGATCTTGCACACTCATCTGGGAACCTTCCGCTTCACTTTGGGCAGAGCTTTGAGCCAAGGTCTGTGCAGAACCTATCTGATAGTTATCAAGAATCACAAAATATTCAGAAGAAGCTCTGTTTACTCTTCTGAGATATACTGGTTTCACCACCTGCCAAGGATCAGCAAACTCTGCCCCATGCAGTAGGAGGTTCTTTTGCTTGAATTCTTTGTAACTTGCAAGAGCCATGCTTCAGAAATGGAGATTAAAATTTGCATTCAGTACTCCACTCCAGACGGCTGCACCCATGAAACACCCATTCATCTCCCTGGCCAAGTCCATGGCTATTGATGCCAATTTTGGGTGCTCCTCTGCATCTATGCTTCCAAACGTACGCACCTTGAAGAAGTACCAGTATTCTTCTCGAGTAAAGAATCGTACTCTAAGGGCTTGTGCAGTTCCAAACTAGCAATTTTTTCAGATCGACTTGCGACTATAATTTTACTGCCACTTGCAAGGCGACCTTTTGAAGCTGAATACCACCTTTCCCACACACACTCGTCAATATCCCCATCTAGTTCAATGATGATCAATGCCCTTTCTCCATCCACGTTACAGTTTTGATGCTTGACTATAGCTCCATCTCTTAGAGTCACTGCACTTCCATCTATATGGTTATCTCCACTGAAACACAAAATTTGAGAGAAGTGGTTACGCACCCTTTCATCGTTGCAAGCATGCTCGATTAGGGTGCTCTTTCCAACTTTTCCTGGACCAATGATCGGTAGACCAACTTTTACCTTGTCTTCTTCCTACCGACCCATTTTATTTAAAAAATACGAAGTTCCCGATAAAAAATAGTGCACCGGACCTAACTAAGCAAGCTCGAACGGTGGACAAACGGCGCGCTCACCTAGCGAGCCAACCAACCGAACAGAAATATAAGTCTCATTTTCTCATTCACCTAGAGTTGAATAGAAATATAAGTCGTACGTAGCGATCGAGATGAACGAAAGTACAGAAGTCCATTGCCAAATTCGTACGTTGCAAAAGTTGGAAAGCGTCAACAAGTCCAGATGCGTGTTCGATGAATTTTTGTACGCAGAATTCATTAAATAAAAAAATGAGAAAAAAATAAGAAGAAGAGGAGTGGCTCTCATGTCAGTAAATAACTAGCAATAATAGCACGCTACGCTGCGCCGTTCTGTAGAGTCGATAGGGCCCACGGCGAATCCATGGGCTGCTATAAACCTTCGATAAAATCTGTGTTTTTTAGAAAATGTAAAATTTGGTCAATTTTCGATCTTCGTATTTTTAAATAAAATGGGTCAGTAGGACCCATTGGCTAATCCATGGGCTGCTATAAACCTTCGATTTAATCCGCTTTTTAAAAAAGTTTTTTTGGTGACGAAAACATTTTTCCCGGAAAAAACGGAAAAAGGACCTAGACGTAAGGAGTAAGGACCTGAATGTTACGTTTTTGGACCTGTTTGCTATCCTGAAAAATTAGAAAAGGGCTTGTTCGCGATTTGAATTTAACGGGAGTTTTTTTCCCTAAAATACCGCATGAGGGACCCAAACGCAATTAAGAAAAAAAATCTTCCCCTCACAAAAAATCATGAAGGACCTATTCATAATTCGTAAGGACCTATCCGCAATTTCAAGAAACGCAGGGGTTTTTCGCAAAATCGCCAAGGAGGACAGGTGGAGGAGCTGGTCTCTCGCCAATTCTTTGCGGTATAAAGGATGACCCACGGGCAATAAGCACGGGCCACGGACTGAGCCCCCAATAGGACAATTTTCTACCCAAATTCACATGCTCGCCTTTGATGTCACATAGTAAGTACTAGCAATAATAGCACACGCTACGCTACTGCTCAGAGTCAATAGAGCCCACCGGCGAATCCATGGGCTCAGTGGCGGAGCCAGAAATTTCTAAAGGAGGGGGCCTAAGAATGAAGTGGCGGCGAGAGCGGCGAGCAAAGGCAGAGTACAGCCGGTGTCTCCGATCGTCACCGCCGATGCTTATTGTTAGCACTTAGCACAAAGACTCCAACGCCTGTGGATTAGACTTAATAGTATCAGATCAAAGACCAAAATGTCCGTAAAAATTGACGCCCTAGCAATTTCAGAGACCAATCACATGATCTGTATAACTTGTCGCCGTAACTAAACTAATAATTAATCAATCGATAATTAGCAAAACGCATTTAACTGTTCATGGATATATGACATATACATACATATGCATGTGAAAATGCGATTTAACATGGAGAAAACTAGATAACATCTCAAGGGAAGGGATAAAGGTTCAGCGCACCACGCACGCCGTCAGAAACCGCCGATCGACGGATCAAGCTTCGCTAGAATAATCTAGTCGCCGTCATCGTCCGAGAGAATCAGAGAACAACAAACTGAATAATCAACAAGCGCAGATGGAGAACGAACGGAAAAGGCCAAGGCGGACGATGGTTCGGTCTTTGACTCGATGTTTCATTCAGAGTACGCGAGAAGACGAGAAGACGAGAAGGCGAGACGCCGGCCGCTTCGGACGCTTGATCTTCCTCGATCGATATATACATATATATCTAGTTCCTTTCATGGGCTAAAGGGGGCCCAGTTCCATCACGCCCTTTGGCTCCGCCATCGCATGGGTCGCTATAAACCTTCGATGAAATCTGTTTTTTAGAAAACTAAAATTTGGTCGAATTTTCGAACTTCGTATTTTTTAAATAAAATGGGTCGGTAGGACCCATTGGCGAATCCATGGGCTACTATAAACCTTTGACAAATCCATATTTTTTTTAGAAAAGTTTTTTTGGTGACGAAAACATTTTTTCCGGAAAAAACTGAAAAAGGACCTAGATGTAAGGAGTAAGGACCTAATGTTACGTTTTTGGACCTGTTCGCTATCCTGAAAAATTAGAAAAGGGCTTGTTCATGATTTGAATTTAACGGGAGTTTTTTTCCGTAAAATACCGCACGAGGGACCCAAACGCGATTAAGAAAAAAAATCTTCCCCTCACAAAAAATTGTGAAGGACCTATTCGTAATTCGTAAGAACCTATCCGCAATTTCAAGAAACGCAGGGGGTTTTTCGCAAAATCGCCAAGGGGGACAGGTGGAGGGGCTGGTCTCTCGCCAATTCTTTGCGGTATAAAGGATGGAATCATTAGTGATGCATAACAAAAGAACAACATGTGGTGTACAAAATTCTCTAGAGCAATCCTATGATATATGGTCCCATGTGTCATAAAATATTTTTCTATATATAATCTATCTAATATTAGACTTATTTCTGAAGTGGCTGCTGGAGTTGCGAGCAGTGAAATTAAGGCCCTGTTTGGGAGAGCTCCAGTTCCCAACTCCAGTTCAGAGCTGAAATTTATAGGCTAAAATAAAGTGAATTAAGTTTATATTTCTAGTCTAAAATGTAAACAAGATGATCTACCTAAACACTCTTAATGTACCTCTGACTCCGCTTCATAAATTTCGGGCTAGAAATACCTGCTCCCACCAACTCCACAGATTTCGATGGAGCTAGAGCTGTCCCAAACAGCCCTAAACCACGGAAAACCTGGACGGCTATGCGGGCACGGATGAGTGGATTAATTATGCATTCAGATGTGCTGCAGTTTGCGTCGGTTTGTTCAGCGTTGGAAAGCTTAGGAAAATGAAAGGATTAATTGCGTCAACGAATGTCATTTATGAGGATATGTATAATGGCATAGACAGCTACTGTCTATAACAAGCTGACATGTCATTTATAGACAGCGTTAGAGACAACCCATGCAATGGTATAGACAACACATTTATGAGTAGATAGCTTCTTTCCACACACAACCTGTCTTGTAGGGCCGGCCCTACAGGGCAGGGTGGGCGGCCGCCCAGGGCCCCCAAGACGTCATGGCCCCCCCTGGGTATATCTATCTGCTACTTGCATCAAGGCAATTTGGCGCGAACGCCTCACCCAGCCAACAATGGCCACCACGCTGCATGTTTGCATGCACGAACGAACGAGGAGGCCGCCAGATGCGTGACGCCGGGCGTGATTACGTGAGAATCGAGAATCGAACCGCCGCTTCGGCGCTAAGTTGGCGATCGGGCGAAGTTCTCGAATCTCGAGTCCCGACACCTCACGCGGTCACGCTTCGTCGCCGCCGCCTCGATCGCAGCTTGTAACTTCGCAAGTTCGCCTTTCGCCGAATCGCCAAACGCTGCCGCCTTCCAGCTTCCACTGCCGCGCCTTTCTTCCGTGATTCCGCCTCGGATCTCCCATCCCCGAAAAAAGAGTAAGACGCATGCTTAAATTTCTATTTTCTAATCTCTATCCCCTAATCCTTATTAGTAATTTATTAGTATATTCAACTTCATGCAATCACTAAATCACAGCAAGTACTGGTAGTGCCTAGCTATCTGCAGAAGCCGAAAGCAACCAAATTCAGATATTCTTACATTTGCTAGTTTAGTAGTTTGCTATATCTGCTCACTACTAGTACTACCGCTGGTCCGTTGCATTTTATTTTTCTCATCGTGTATGTAGTGTCTCGTATCTATCTGCTATGTAGTATACTAGTATGTCTAATGTCTTCATCGTGTAGGTAGTGTCGACTATCTATCTCAGATTCAATCTCTATTTCATAAACTTTAAAGTGTTCTATAGAAGTAATTTTTATGCATCGAATATTAGTTTCTTCAATGATGTGTGTTTATAAGACTATATATATATATAGAGAGAGAGAGAGAGAGAGAAAAGATTCCATACACTGGTGATGTATTCACCTATAATATACCATTTAAATGATATTATTATACCTCTTTATTCATTTGAGTATACTCTAATATTGATTATAAGATACTCCAAATTGAGTTCCATGAAAAATTTCATTAAAATCCACCCTTTATAGCATAATTTGTTTACATATTCCTTATACATATGGAAAAGGGTATGTAGCCAAAAAAATAAAGGGTCTGATGAAATTTTTTTAATCATGTTGTATTGGAGTATCTTAGAATTATTATTGAGTATACTTGAATGTGATAAAGGAGTATAAAACAGTTATTTAAGTGGTATATTAGAGGTGGGAATATGTACTCCCGGGAGTACGGAAAAGGCTTCGTATATCTAGTGCTAAAGGTGATTTCAGTGCTAATATACTATAAAATCTTATCTGGACCCTTAGATCAAGTTTTAAAGGTTGAGATCTACTGAGGTGAAGGTCAAACAACTCACTCAATTAATGCTTTCACATTTGAGGTGGCAAACAACCCATTGTCATAAATGCTTTTACACATAGCTGGTTAGTTAAATCTCAACCTTCAAAACTTGATCCAAGGGTTCAGATTAGATTTTGATCCAAGGGTTCAGATTAGATTTTAGCATATTAGCATTGAAATCACCTTTAGCACTAGATATGTTGCCATATATATATATATATGGCAACATATCTAATGCTAAAGGTGATTTCAATGCTAATATGCTAAAATCTAACTGACCTTGGATCAAGTTTTGAAGGTTGAGATTTAACTAACCACTATGTGTAAAAGCATTTATGACAATGGGTTGTTTGCCACCTCTAATGTGAAAGCATTAATTGAGTGAGTTGCTTGACCTTCACCTTAGTAAATCTCAACCTTCAAAATTTGATCCAAGGGTCCAGATTAGATTTTAGCATATTAGCACTGAAATCATCTTTAGCACTAGATATGTTGCCTATATATATAAATATATATATATATATGAGGAGGTGGATGGGGCCTCCATATAAGTTTTCGCTCCGGGCCCCCAATATATATCTATATATATATATATATATATATATGAGGAGGTGGATGGGGCCTCCATATAAGAAGCCAATGGTCTCAAGAATAGCCTTTGTTCGCAAAGAAAGATCCTGTAGAGAGAACAAGTGTTTAGATGATTGAAAGTTGAAAATAAAATTTGTGGAGTAAAGGATCTTTTTGAATCAAGCCAATACCTCTACAGCTATGGACGAGTTAGTGTAACCCGATGAGCTGGAAGAATCCGAGCTATCTTCACTAGAGCTACTACTGTTGCTAGAAGCTATCGTCGGCTCATGGAAGTCGGGTAGGAACTTTTCTATAATAGCCGATGGTGGTCAATCCAGGTAAAGAGCCTCTGATATGGGTGCCCACCAGGTAGAGAAGTGGCTGGATCGGCGAGTATTTAGGACAAAATGTGGTAGACTGAGAAGTTGAAATTCATCAGCTATCTCTGCACTTAACTCCTATTTGTCCGATTCGTCACTCGGGTTCTAGGTTGAATGCAGTTAAGGAGCGGTAGCGAAGGTATTACTTGGCCAAAGCCTAGCTGACGGGCATAAACAGAGGGATGGTAAAACTCATACGACGGCTGAAATGTCCGGTTACGAGAATTTAAGCCGACATGGAAAATGCAGGGGGAGATGAAGATCCGGTATAAACTTAGAGCTGATTCTGACATCATAGAGCTATCGGCATCCAAATGAAGAAACGAAGGCCATTGAAAATCGGCCTCATAGGTATAAGGGAAGAAGTCTTGTTGATTGAAAGTTGTGTGGTCTAAATGTAGAAAGAATGATAGATACTTCTTAAAATCGGCTTGGGTGATTTTGGTGTCATCACTGAACACATCACGAGTCTTTTCTCCGTGTGACCGACCGACCAGATCATGGAGTGGTACCTTTACCGGTAGTCCTCATGGGAAAAAGCCGAGTCTTCCAACGGCTCGAAAAAAGTATCTACTGAACAAGCTATAAAGCCAAATTTGAATAAACCATAAAGGACCGCCTTATGTTGCTAACAACGAATCGAGCAAAGCCGAGAAAAGCCGACTTCGATGACATACATTGTTTGGTAAATAGCTCAAGAAGCATCTTACCCAATAAGAAGTTTACGACCTTCAACTAATTGCTCACCACAAGTTGATACACTTGGGTCGGTCCAAGAGAAGCCCTACGTAACGTAAATCTATCCAACCGAGATTAAGGAAAGCTACATGCTCTTCAAATTTACCACCGCATCACTTTTGTTGTTATGTTGAATATACTTTGCCCATCCTTCGCCTTTTGACCGGATTAGCTTGTACCGGGTTTATCATTGAAAGTCGATAACTGTCGCCATCGTGCCTAAGGCAACATGGGCCGCTTATATCTAAAAGAGTTGGGACGATGGGACCAGTCCGGAAAAGAAAGGCGTTAAAGGTACTTGACCAGAAATAACAGGCCGTGGCCACCAGGGGCTCATTGGCTTCTGGGTTAGCTAAACTCAAAGGAAGGCACTCGGATATGCCCATTCTTTCCCATTCTTCTCTCTTCTGAGCCGATACTCTAATAAACCATTTTCTCCATCCATTCAAAGCTGTTGGCCAAGCCCTAAAACTTTTACCCCATTCTGATATGTTGTAACCTTGAGCCGATAGGGGAAGTCTAGGGATTTCTTCGTTAATAACAATATCGGCAGTTGAATTTCCTACTGGCCCTAGGAAATATTGATCCTCACTTTCAGGGATTGGGATCAATACCTGAGAGGGATCCATTCAGCCGATGAAGACGACCAAAAGATGAAAGCCGATTGCAAAAGATGCGAGAGCTGGGAAGCGTGAAAATGACCGTGGGGGTCCCGCATATATATAGCATGGTGAAAAGTAGAAAGTGGCAGGAAGTGAATTCGAGGCGACACCTGCTATTAAACCGCACCGAGATTTTGACGGCGTAATTAAAGCGACGGTTATTGAAGCAGCTCTTCAACTATCGAGAAAGAAGCCGATGGGTAAAAGCCTATGTGTTAAGGAAGCCGATATATTTTGAAAGATAACAGTTATCTTCCAAAAATGGGGGCATATGTTTGCACCAATTTTGGAATCGCTAGAAGAATCTCATTTGAGGGCGAGTTTGAATGCAGCACGGCGCCTTTGGAAAGTCCGATAGCGATGGAAGCTTCGGATGGCATTTGGATAGAAATTGGAAACAGAGTCCAATCAGGAAACTATAGCCGATTCGGATTGTATTGACGTATTAGATCAGGACTCGGATCGGCTAGCGGGTATATAAGGCGCGCCATGGGCTGATTTGAGGGGCATCTACAATCCACAACCAACAGCACAATTACTAGTTTTCTTTTAGTCTTTAGTTTTCCAGCATTGTAATCTTTCCTCTGAATCGACATTGATCAAATAAAGTTGCGAATCGCCAATTGTTTGGTCATCATCGATTTCTTCGAGTTCGATTTATTCGCCTTGTTGCGCATCGCCTTTTCAGAATTTATCTACCTTTTACCCTCAGATTAGTCTTAATCGACTAGTCTAGTTACCCCTCTAATCGGCTTTCTGGCCGATTTATTGCTTTAGCCGATTCGATCCTAAGATCGGCTTGATTGCATCTTACATCTTTATCGATTGCGTGGTCAAATCGATTGCACGCCGCACACATTGAACCCGTTAAATGCGGTGTGTTGCAAGCCAGAAACCCCGCTTCACGTTTTTGGCGTCAACACATTTTTGGCACGCCCGGTGGGACCGATCAACAAGATGACTGCAGGCAAGTCTACCGCGCAAGCTGATGTGAGCACTGATGCCATATTCATCCCTACTTTGGACGATTTAACTCCAGAACAGCACAAAGAGATTGAAGATTGAAAAGCTGCGTTGGAAGAATTAATGCTGAGTTGCTATCAGAAGACCCGACGAGGGGTTACGAAGAAGACGGCGCTTCCAACGCTAAATCCACTTGGCGAGGCTAGCGTCACATCGACTCCGGTAAGCCGATACATGCCCGCTCAAGCTGAATTATCTGTCATGATTGAGCAATCTGTCCACCACGCATTGATCAATCAATCATCGGCTTTGGTTACAACCTTAAAGCCGATGATAGAGAATAGCGTAAAAACGATTGCCCAAGAACTGGCGACATCTGGAGGATTGATGGATCCGTTACAGTCACTCCCAACATATCCTGCGTATTCTGTGGCACCAAACACTAGCACGATCAAAGCGTCGGCACCTGCGCCATCGCTAATGCCAACCCAACCCACCGTGTTAACACCACCAAATCCTCGTCCAAACCCAGTCGCTCATTACCATGCATACACTGACGCGGCGAAGATAGATCCATCAGTATCGGTGACTTCCTATAACCAGTCGGCTTCTCAGCCGATTGAATTAGATAAGAATTGCAAGCCCCAAGGACCATTCCTAGTTAGGAACCCAGTTCCGTATAAGGTAGTTACATACCCAGAACAGCTTGGTCCATTGCCTGAGGTAACGGCTGCTAGGGCCAATGGGTACGAACCATTGCAACAGTACCCATCGGCTAGGCCAAGCCGACCGGCCGAGTTTGCACTCGGGGGGCAGGATACTGTCGAAAACAATTGGCCAAACACTGGCGTTCCATCGGCCAATAACATCAATTGGGCTGATCAGATTTCCATGGTCCTTAGAGATCAATTTGGCCTGCAGCCCAAAGGAAAAACCATCAGCTATAGAAAGCCGTACCCGGACTACATTGACCGAATGCCATATCCCCACAATTTCAGGATTCCCGATTTTGCAAAATTTTCAGGGGATGACTTGGTCACCACTTTAGAACATGTCGGACGATTCATCGCCCAGTGTGGTGAAGCAGCTCAGTCCGATGGGTTAAAAATTAGGTTGTTTCCATTGTCTTTGTCAGGAACTGCCTTCACATGGTTTACGAATCTGCCTCCAAATTCGGTCCACTTTTGGAATGATTTAGAAAGCATATTTCATGAATACTTTTTTTCTGGTAGTCTGGAATTGAGGATTTCAGATCTAAGTGCTGTCCGGCAAAAGTTTGGCAAATCGGCTTCTAACTACATTAGGAGGTTCAGAGAAGTGCAGAATCGGTGTTTTAGCGTAGTATTGCCCGACAACCAGTTAGCCGATTTAGCATTTCAAGGGCTGATTCCCCCACTCAAGGAAAAACTTGCCGAACAAGAATTCACCGATTTAAGTCATCTGCTTCATCGCGTATCGGCACAAGAAAACCAATGTTTAAGTAAAGAGTTCAAAGACAAAATTAGAATAAATAACAAAGACAAGGCCAAGGTAAATATGGTCGAGTATAGCTCAAGTGAAGCTTCTGAGGATGAAGCAGATATGAACATAGCCGAGTGGATAAAAGGTTCCAAAAAATCTCTTGTCTGTTCATGGCTTAAGCCAACGAAGAGTAAGCCGGAAGTCAAGTACGCTTTTGATGTATCTAAGTGTGACCGTATATTTGACATGCTGCTGCAAGAAAAATTGATACGATTGCCAGAGGGACATACCATACCACCGGCTGACGAGATCAAAAAACGGCGATACTGTAAGTGGCATCATTCTTTCTCCCATAACACTAACAAGCGCAATATCTTTCGACAGCAGATCACAGTACCATCGAAGACTACGGCTCAAATTTGCAGAGGAGCCGGCCATGGAAGTCGATGTCAACCCCTTCCCAATCAACATGGTCCAGTGCTCCGGCAAAGGGAAGCAGATTATCGACGAGAGGCCCAATACAACACGGCAAGTCGACATAGAGTCTAGTTCGAAAGGGGAGACACTAAAGATAACAATCGGCTCACTTCAAATTGAAGCCGATAAAGGTGGGAAGAATTCAAGAACAGTTAAGCCAAGAGGGGAGTTGCAAGCCGGGCGATGGTACAAAGCTGAAAGAACTCCACCACGAAAACCAGCGTTCAAGCCCAAGCCAACTTTCTCCCAGTTGCTTGAAAAATATGAAAGGATGAGCCATCGGCAGAAGCAGCAGTTTCGCTGACCAGAGGAATCGCATCGGCCAAACATGGTGTTTCGGCCCAATAATTGGTATCGGCCGGACAACGCAGAAAGAGCTCACCAGAGATGCCCTTTTTGGCAATTCTGTTGGGAAAAGGGCATGATGTTACCGTCTGCAAGGTCATGCCCCATGGAACATTACCCGCAAAAGGATTGGCCAAGGCCATCGGCAAAGGAGCAGTTGGGCAGGCCGACACTGAACCAGGATGATGCGTCGCATAGGAAACCAGTAAAGGAAAGGCTAGGCACACCAAACCAGGACAAGGAAAAGGAGCCAACTGAGAACTTGGTCGGTAAAATTCGTAAGCCAGTGGAGCCCAAGCCCAGATGGTGCCCAACCGGACTTAGCCGCTCACAGCGCAGACGGCTTCAGCGCCTAAGGACGCAGGAGATGAGAGAGGCCGAAGAAGAAGAACAGAGGGATAAAACATTCAATGAATTACGGTCATTAAGACTTATGAAAAAGGAATGGAGGAGAAAGGGACAAGCCGACAACGAGTCAGATTCCTCTAATGACTTAATGTCGCCGATAGTCCGGGATGACACTCCTCCCATGGACATCAACATGGTATTTACTTTGCCAGCCGAATTCAGGATCAAAACTGAATCGGCTAAAGACACGTTTGCACAACTGTGCTTAGGTGCGCAGGATGCCGTGTTCGAAAAACCACAAGACCCCCATCGGCGCTTGAAGCCGTTATACTTAAAAGGCTTTATCAACGGAAAGCAGATATCCAGAATGCTCGTAGACGGAGGGGCTACTGTAAACTTGATGCCACTCTCCACTTGCAAAAAGTTGGGTAAAACCGATGAAGATTTGATCAAAACTAACATGGTCCTGAATGACTTCACAGGAGATCCCACTGAAGCAAAAGGGGTGATGGTTATAGAGCTAACCATCGGCAGTAAAACTTTGCCGACTGCGTTCTTTGTAATTGAAGCAAAAGGGAATTACAGCGTGCTGCTAGGGCGAGATTGGATACACGCCAACTGCTGTATACCTTCTACCATGCACCAACTTCTTGTGCAGTGGAACGGAGATGAAATCGAGGTCGTCTCAACCAATACATCGGCTCATATTGCCATGGCCAGTTCTGACACAAATTGGCCACACGAAGAAGCTGAATGCATATCAGGTAAGGCACTAGACGATTGTGATTTCATCTGCATCGGGAAAACGGGCTTTACGCCAATCAGTGTCAAGCCAGGCACCTTCGATCGGGCGAGTGAGGTCTTGAGAAGATGGGGTCAAAAATGATCCAAGTTTTACAAGACAAAGCAAGAAGCTATCGGCAGTTGACAAATTCGTGTGAAGCCATTAGGATTTCCAAAATGAGAAATTGGGCCAAGGTTTCACTTCAGCCGATATGCTTGAAGAAGTAGATATAGGTGAAGGCGATAGAAAAAGGCCAACTTTTGTAAGTGCAAACTTAGGTCTAGAATACAAAAACAAGTTGGTCAAAATACTTAGAGAATATAGGGATTGTTTTGCCTGGGAATACTATGAGATGCCTGGATTAAGCCGACAGTTAGTTGAACATCGGCTGCCAATCAAACCAGGGTATCGGCCGTATAAGCAACCACCTCGGCGCTTTAATCCAGAATTGTACGATGTAATAAAAGAAGAAATCGAAAGGTTGCTGGAAGCCAAATTTATAAGGCCTTGCCGATACGTCGAGTGGGTGTCCAATATTGTCCCTGTCATGAAAAAGAATGGTAAGCTTCGGGTGTGTGTAGACTTTAGAGATTTAAATAAAGCCACGCCGAAAGATGAATATCCGATGCCTATAGCCGATATGCTTATCGACGCTGCCTCGGGTAATAAGATTATGAGCTTCCTTGATGGAAATGCCGGATATAACCAGATATTCATGGCAGAAGCCGATGTCCCCAAAACGGCCTTCAGGTGCCCTGGCGCAATAGGGTTGTATGAATGGCCAGTAATGACATTCGGCTTAAAAAATGCAGGCGCTACTTATCAACGCGCCATGAATTTAATTTTTCACTATCTAATCGGCCACATTGTTGAGATTTACATCGACGACGTGGTGGTCAAGTCTAAGGAAGACTGGCAACACTTGGCCGATTTAGAAAAGGTGCTTCAAAATACAAGAGCTCACGGGCTGAAGATGAATCCCTTGAAGTGCGCATTTGGCGTGTCGGCTGGTCAGTTCCTTGGGTTTATGGTGCATCAAAGAGGTATTGAGGTTAACCAGACAAGGGTCAAAGCCATAGTGAACACTGAACCACCGACATGCAAGAATGAGCTGCAAAAGCTGATCGGCAAAATTAACTACTTAAGACGATTTATTTCGAATCTGTCTGATAGGATTCGGGCTTTTACACCACTACTAAAGCTGAAGGACCATCAGGAGTTTGTGTGGGGAGCCGATCAGCAGAAAGCCTTTGATGACATAAAGCAATATTTAGCATCACCACCAGTCCTGGCTGCTCCTCAGAAGGGTATCCCATTCAAGCTATATGTATCAGCCGAAAGCGAGACCATTGGGGCCGTATTGGCACAAGAAGTTGATGGTAAGGAGCGAGTTATATTTTATTTAAGTCGACGACTCTTGGATGCTGAAACCAGGTACCCTTCGATAGAAAAATTATGTTTATCATTATATTTCGCTTGCACAAAATTGAGACACTATGTATTAGCATCGACTTGCATAGTGGTATGTAGAACTGATATTATCAAATACATGCTGTCGGCACCAATCTTGAGGGGACGACTTGGGAAATGGGCTTATGCTCGACCGAGTTCGATCTGCAGCTTGAATCGCCAAAGTCACAAAGGACGACGATGCCGATTTTATCACGAGGCATGATACCATGGCGAGAATGGTTGGAATAGCTCCATGGCGCCTATATTTCGATGGGTCAGTTTGCCAGGATGGGAGTGGGATTGGTATCGTGCTGATATCGCCCAGAGGGTATAGCATGGAATTTGCGTATCGGCTTAATAGCCGATGCTCTAATAACCAAGCCGAGTATGAAGCATTGCTCAAAGGACTGCAGTTGGTAGAAAGTATTGGGGCAAGCAATGTGGAAGCATATGGTGATTCATTGCTGGTGGTGCAACAAATTAAGGGAGAATTCAGATGCAATGATGAGGTGCTAACAAAATACCTAGAGCATTGTCTTGATATTATCGGTAATTTCGTGTCGTTCTGTATCGGCCATGTACCCAGGGAAATGAACCATAAAGCCAATACCTTGGCTCAAGCGGCTTCAGGCTACAAGGAGTACAGCCGATATGGGGCGTTTGACTTAATCGACAGAGCGGTGCTATGTGTCGATAATGCCGATTGGAGGACGGAAATAAAAGCTTACTTGATGGACCCATCCAGACCTACTGCACGAAAAATTCGTCAAAAAGCATTGAAGTATGTGGTGCTCGAAGGAGAATTGTACTATCGGACACTGGAGGGTTTGCTTCTACGGTGTTTAGGCGATGAAGAAGCAAAAGTAGCCATGGGTGAAGTCCATGAAGGAATTTGTGGTGCGCATCAATCGGCCTATAAGATGAAATGGATATTGAGGAGGACAGGATACTTTTGGCCGACGATGTTAGAAGATTGCTTCAAGTATTACAAAGGATGCCAAAGTTGTCAAAAGTTTGGGAATATACAACTTGCACCAGCATCGGCTTTACACCCGATTATCAAGCCATGGCCTTTCAGAGGATGGGGGATAGACATAATCGGCCAAATATTTCCAGCATCAAGTAAGGGCCATAAGTTTATCCTCGCAGCCACTGATTACTTTTCAAAATGGGTGGAAGCCGTTCCGCTTAAAAGGGTTACCAGTATAGACGCTATCGGCTTTGTCAATGAGCATATCATTCATCGGTTTGGTATCCCGCAGACAATTACAACCGATCAAGGAACTGTATTCATGTCTAATGAGTTCAGGAATTTCGCAGAAAGTCTGGGTATCAAACTACTTAACTCCTCGCCGTACTACGCTCAGGCTAACGGGCAAGCCGAGTCGTCTAACAAGTCTCTAATCAAGTTGATTAAGAGAAAAATTGATGAAAGGCCTCGAGCGTGGCATACTACACTGTCAGAATCTTTGTGGGTTTATCGGCTAGCGCTTCATGGGTCAACTAAATTATCACCATATCAGCTAGTATATGGACAAGAAGCCGTACTGCCTGTAGAAATAAACATCGAGTCTATGCGTGTTGCGAAACAGAATAATTTATCAGCCGATGAATATAAAGAGTCGATGCTGTGCAAATTAGATGACTTGGCAGAATTGAGGGTGATCACTTTACATCGGCTTGAAAAGAATAAGGAAAAAATTGCAAGGGCATACAACAAAAAGTCGTGCCCAAGTCCTTCACTGAAGCCGATTTGGTTTGGAAGACGATATTGCCGATCGGTTCTAAGGATAATCGATTTGGCAAATGGTCACCTACTTGGGAAGGACCGTATAAAATAAATCGGCTAGTTGGTGGTAATGCATATATACTCGAAACACTTGAGGGGTTGGTATTACCGAAGGAAATTAATGGAAGGTACTTAAAGAGATACTACCCTACTATTTGGATCGGTGCATAACTAAAATAGCGCAAAG
This sequence comes from Guadua angustifolia, assembly GCA_036346375.1. NCBI lineage: Eukaryota > Viridiplantae > Streptophyta > Magnoliopsida > Poales > Poaceae > Guadua > Guadua angustifolia. The sequence continues at coordinate 43,974,788 of CM070515.1, forward strand.
AACTTGGAGGCAAATCGGTTAAACAGCTGATTAAATAAAGCAGAAGTATCATAATCGGTTAAACAGCCGATTAAGAACATTACAAACAGTAACAAAAGGAGCGAAGGACAACATTGTTTGGAACAACCATTACATCACATAAATTCACAGACCAGACCCTGGGAGCCTAGCACCCAAACCCGACAGCGCCGCGGCAGCCTTGCCCAAAGTCTCGGTTATACCATATACAAGGTCTTCATCGTCTTTGGCATTTCCAGGAACCGGGACGACCTTGGTCGATTGTGCTTTAACCTTGGCAACGGCTTGACCGATATTCTTCTTCTGCTCCTTCAGGATGGAAGCCGCTGCATTAGAGGTGGTAAGGGCGTCGGCTAATTGCTGATTGACTTTGGCCAGCTCCTCTTCGAGTTGCTTCTTTGTCGATTCCAGCTGTTAAGAAGAGGATTTGGCAGTCATAAAGGATGCTGCGGCCTCATCGTACTTTTTCTTCTCAACCTTGGCCTCCGCTATCAGCTTGTCTAGCCGACGTTGATCCGCCTCCTGGGCTTGGCGCTGGGCTATCCTGACGTTGGCCGCGTTAACTTCTGCTTTCTTCTCATCCAAGTGACATACATTCAAGAAGGCATCCATGGTCAGCACTGGAGAATCGGTTTTGACAGACCATTGCGTCCCGGATAGGTTGACAGTTGGCCAAGATGGAGGCTTCTGGTTGAGTTATCTCAGTAAACAACCGATTCAGCCTTTCTTGCATATTGGGAGCCGACTTGACTACCGAAGCCGACGCCTTCATGGACACATCCAGGATCTTTCGAATATCTGCTGAGTAGTCATCCGTTGCCATTACCTCAGGATCAACCAACTCATCCAGAGTAAACCCGAGAAGGTTGGACAAGTCATCTGGCGCTATCTCAGATACAGGCAAAGCCGACAGAGCAGGAGATGGAGGAGCTGGGAGCTTCGAAGTTACAAGAGATAAGGCCAGTGTCTCTTGAGGGTCGGTCAGAATATCAGCAGAAAGTTGAGTCGGAAGCGGCGGCGGATCGACAGAAGAGGTGCCCTGGAGGTCGGCCAGAATACCAGCTGCTTGAATCGATGTTGTCGGCTGAAAGAAGTAATCGGAAAGTCAGTGTTACAATAACTAGTGAAGTGCATAAGAATTAAAGTTATAGAGCTTACCGCAACAACGATGGATGGCATGTGAGAGGAGCTCTCAGCACTTTTTTCACTTCGTTTAGTGCTTTTCTTGGTTACCACCTTTTTGGTTTTTTGCTTTTCTACGATCGGCAAAGAAGGATCAGGAAAAGGGTTTGAAGGATTTACCAAATAAAGGAAAAGGACAGATACGTACTTGGCAGCCGCTCCTTAGTAAGTTAAATCCGGTGAGGGATCATGACGCCGAGGGTGCGGAAGTATAGCCTGGCAAGCCGCTTGTCCGATTCTTCCTCTTCCCTTTTGACCCGTAGCCGATGGTCTGCCGCAATCTTACTGCTCGCAGAAAGATCTGTAGAGAACAAGTGTTTAGATGATTGAAAGTTGAAAATAAAATTTGTGGAGTAAAGGATCTTTTGAATCAAGCCAATACCTCTGACTATGGGCGAGTTAGTGTAACCCGATGAGTCGAAGAATCAGAGCTATCTTCACTAGAGTGCCTCATCGTAGTTAGAAGCTATCGCCGGCTCATGGAAGTCGGGTAGAACTTTTCTATAATAGCCGATGGTGGTCGATCCGTAAAGAGCCTCGATATGGGTGCCCACCGGTAGAGAAGTGGCTGGATCGGCAGTATTTAGGACAAAATGTGGTAGACTGAGAAGTTGAAATTCATCAGCTATCTCCAGAATTAACTCCGCTGCTGTCCGATTCGTCACTCGGGTTCTAGGTTGAATGCAGTTAAGGAGCGGTAGCGAAGGTATTACTTGGCCAAAGCCTAGCTAACAGGCATAAATAGAGGGATGGTAAAACTCATACGATGGCTGAAATGTTCGATTACGAGAATTTAAGCCGACATGGAAAATGCAGGGGGAGATGAAGATCCGGTATAAACTTAGAGCTGATTCTGACATCATAGAGCTATCGGCATCCAAATGAAGAAACGAAGGCCATTGAAAATTGGCCTCATAGGTATAAGGGAAGAAGTCTTGTTGATTGAAAGTTGTGTGGTCTAAATGCAGAAAGAATGACATATACTTCTTAAAATTGGCATGGGTGATTTTGGTGTCACTGCTGGAACACATCACGAGTCTTTCTCCGTATGACCGACTGGCCCTGTACTGCGGAGTGGTACCTTCAGGGTAGTCCTCGCGGGGAAAAGCCGAGTCTTCCAACGGCTCGGAAATAAGTGATCGGCTGAACAAGCTATAAAGCCAAATTTGAATAAACCATAAAGGACCGCCTATGTTGCCAACAACGAACTGAGCAAAGCCAGAGAAAAGCCGACTTCTGATGACATACATTGTTTGGTAGACAGCTCCAAGAAGCATCTTACCCAAATAAGCATTTACCTTCAACTAATTGCTCAGCCACAAGTTGATACACTTGGGTCGGTCCAAGAGAAGCCCCACAGAACAGAAATCTATCCAACCAGAGATTAAGGAAAGCCACATGCTCTTCAGCCGACACCAGACCGTTTACTTTGTTGTTATGCTGAATATACTTTGCCCATCCTTCGCCTTTGGACTGGATTAGCTTGTACTGGGGTTTACCGCTGAAAGCCGATAACTGTTCGCCATCAGGCCTAAGGCAACACAGTTTCGCTATATCTAAAAGAGTTGGGCTGATGGGACCAGTCCGGAAAAGAAAGGCGTTAAAGGTACTTGACCAGAAATAACAGGCCGTGGCCACTAGGGGCTCATTGGCTTCTGGGTTTGCTAAACTCAAAGGAAGGCACTCGGCTATGCCCATTCTTTCCCATTCTTCTCTCTTCTGAGCCGATACTCTAATAAACCATTTTCTCCATCCCTTCAAAGCTGTTGGCCAAGCCCTAAAACTTTTACCCCATTCTGATATGTTGTAACCTTGAGCCGATAGGGGAAGTCTAGGGATTTCTTCGTTAATAACAATATCGGCAGTTGAATTTCCTACTGGCCCTAGGAAATATTGATCATCGCTTTCAGGGATTGGGATCAGTACCTGAGAGGGATCCATTCAGCCGATGGATGGTTCGTCTGAGCTTGAACGCGAGAATAAAGAAGACGACCAAAAGATGAAAGCCGATTGCAAAAGATGCGAGAGCTGGGAAGCGTGAAAATGACCGTGGGGGTCCCGCATATATATAGCACGGTGAAAAGTAGAAAGTGGCGGGAAGTGAATTGAGGCTACACTGCTATTAAACCGCATCGAGATTTTGACTTCAGTAATTAAAGCGATTTGTTATTGAAGCGACTCTTCAACTATCGAGAAAGAAGCCGACGGGTAAAAGCCGATGTGTTAAGGAAGCCGATATATTTTTGAAAGATAACAAGTTATCTTCCAAAAATGGGGGGCATATGTTTGCACCAATTTTTGGAAACTGCTAGAAGAATCGGCTGAAGGGCAGGAGTTTGAATGCAGCACGGGGTGCCTTTGGAAAGTCTGGATAGCGTATGGAAGCTTCGGATGGCATTTGGATAGAAATTGGAAACAGAGTCCAATTAGGAAACTATAGCCGATTCGGATTGTATTGACGTATTAGATCAGGACTCGGATCGGCTAGCGGGTATATAAGGCGCGTCATGGGCTGATTTGAGGGGCATCTACAATCCACAACCAACAGCACAATTACTAGTTTTCTTTTAGTCTTTAGTTTTCCAGCATTGTAATCTTTCCTCTGTAATCGACATTGATCAAATAAAGTTGCAAATCGCCGATTGTTTGGTCATCATCGATTTCTTCAGGTTCGATTTATTCTGTCTTGTTGCGCATCGCCTTTTCAGAATTTATCTACCTTTTACCCTCAGATTAGTCTTAATCGACTAGTCTAGTTACCCCTCTAATCGGCTTTCTGGCCGATTTATTGCTTTAGCCGATTCGATCCTAAGATCGGCTTGATTGCATCTTACATCATTATCGATTGTAGGGTCAAATCGATTGGCATGCCTCGCACACATTGAACCCGGTGTTCGTCTGGTGTGTTGCAAGCCAGAAACCCCGCTTCACGTTTTTGGCGTCAACAGCCTAACACTTCCATATAAAAGATCTTGCACACTAATCTTGGAACCTTCTGCTTCACTTTGAGCCAAGGTCTGCGCAGAACCTATTTGATATTTATCAAAAATCACAAAATATTCGTGAAAAGTTACATTTACTCTTCTAAGATATACTGGTTCCACCTCACCCAAGAGATCTACAAACTCGCCCCATGCAAGAGGAGTTTCTTTTGCTTGAATTCTCGGAGGTTTGCAAGAGCCATGCTCCGAAATGGAGATTAAAATTTGTTCTCGTGAGTTCACTCGGATGGATGCACCCATGAAACACCCATTCATCTCCTGGCCATGTCCATGGCTATTGATGCCAATTTTGGGTGCTCCTCGCTTTCATGCTTCCAAACGACGCACCTTGAAGAAGTACCAGATTCTTCGTGTAAAGAATCGTACTCTAAGGACTTGTACAGGTTCCAAAACTCGTAATTTTTCGGATCGACTTGCGACTATAATTTTCTTGCCACTTGCAAGGCGACCTTCGAAGCTGAATACAACTTTTCCCACACACATTCGTCAATATCCCCACTAATTCAATGATGATCATTGCCCTTTTTCCATCCACGCTACGGTTTTCATGCTTGACTATACCTCCATTTCTTAGTCTCACTGCGGTTCCGCTCTTCGTGTCGTCTCCACTAAAACACAAAATTTGAGAGAAGTGGTTCGCACCCTTTCATTATCGCAAGCATGCCCGATTAGGGTGCTCTTGCCAACTTTTCTGGACCAATGATCGGCAGAACACCGGATTTTCAAGATCTTGATTCTCCACTTACAACAGAAATTTATGGTGTGTTCCATCTCGATTTGGCGGCGAACATGCACTTGTTCAAAAGCAAATACATGCTATACTGACTAGCGGTGCGATTTGGACATCTATTTAGGAACAAGACAAACTCACTCACACCCCCAATAGTGAGTTCTAGGATGCCAAAACTTGCTCTAGAAGCCCGTGTACACTCGACTCTGCCACTACGAAACATACACGCTTGGAAGGATTGAACTTAGATGGGGCAAAAGAGTGACTCACTTCATGACCTTTTACCTTGTCTTCTTCATGGGCTCGGCATCTGAAGGCACTCAGCGTGTAATACCCTCTGTACATCTCCTTTCTCAAGATGTTCACCACTGCAACATGGCTTGGTTAAATGATGTGCCGTTCCTCTGCCTCCTCGACGATGACACGAACTCGTAGTAGCAGATGTTGCAGCCATGCGATCTCTCCTCCATGGTTGGAGCTATCGGCTTCAAGAATTTTTCGATAAGGAAAGATATGGATCTACCGGCAAGTTCACCCATAATTGCGCATTTAATCATCTCCATTGATGTTGGGGGGCCTGGATCTCCTAATCCTTAGTCCTTACAGGTTGGTGTTTCAATGGATCAATCACCAAGTGTGAGACCCCAGATTTACCATCCAGAATCTCCTGTGTATTTCTGTACTAGTCCCAGATCAGTTGCTAGTACACACAGTGAAGCAGTGATAAACATAACCAGAATAGAACAAAGTATTAACATAAATATAAAGTACCAGCCACATGGCTATTTGTTACATCTCTTGGTCACATGACCATAGTTCAAAGCAGCGGAAATAAATAACAAAGAGGTAAAACCCAAAAGACACCACAGGCGACGACTAGGAGCGCGCGCTTAGCTATCCTGGCGATCTTCAATGAACTCCTCGGTATAGAATTCTTCATCTTCAACTGCATTCCGATAGTTCTCTGATGACAAAATTTTTGTGTAGCATGTGAGTACTGACGCATACTGCATAGTCCGGGAAAATGCAACATGTAGGGCTTTCCAAGGAAAAGCTTAATAGGGTTCTTTTGCATAAAGCCAAGTTTCATCAAACCATACATAATAATAATTTTCACAATGCACATTTTAACAATTATTTTAACAATTGAATTATTTAATATTCTAGTGAAGGTTCTATCCACCATCACCAGTATAAAGGCTCTATCCGCCACTTTTAAAAGATTAAAGGTAAACCAACTCATGACTCCATCCGTCATGATCAAAACAGGTTCCATCTACCTGATTGGCTCAATCCGCCAAATAAATATCCGAGAGTTCCAACCACTCCCGAATCCCAAAACAAAACATCAGTTATTTTGAAAACCAAAACCAAGTCTACCAGTATGAAAGCATTCTTCACTTTGCCTTTGACCGTAGGCACGGCTATTCAAATAGTTTTAACTCTGCAGAGGTGTACAGCTTTACCCACATGACATGATCATCTCTTTAATGTCACGCGATTAACACACTTCCTTTGGTGTGCCGACAGAGAGATCATGACAAGGCCTTTACAAAGTATACGCCTAACCCAACTCACCCACTGAGATTTCACCGCTATTAGGGTTCCATCCGCCCAGTATAGAAGCCCCCTCTTGCGCCGTGTGGGAAAATACGACCTGCCTCCATCCGGCACCCACATTCCACCATCTGGTGAGTCTAAGTTAGGTTTCTACAAATTATTCAGCCGTGTCGAGCCCATTTGACATGTGGTTGCACGGTAATGCTTAGAATGGGCAGTCATAAGCGTCGGTCCTTAAGTTGATTAGGGCGGCTTTCACAAACCAGAACCAGTGCTCCATCCGCACCCGCCTAACAAACCATTCCGCCCCAATCTAAACCATTTTTATTTTATTTTTATTTTGCAATCACAGTAGCAATCTCTTTGCTACAGTTTCAATAAAACACAATTCAACAACATTTTCAAAACAACCCATCCATAGGTATTTTAATCAATTCCGCAACTAAGCTCATCTAACGCACTAAACAAAATATATCACAACCTAATATGATCATGATATATCACAGCAACCTAGGGTTACAATTAAACATGGATTTCAACATCAAGGAGGTATTATCAATTCGGATTAACTACCAACCTATATTTAACATCATCTTTATATAAATAGCAATGCATGTTGTAAAACTTTTGTAAAATATTTGCAAACCATAGGATCAATGTGCGTCAAGGAGACTTGCCTTCGTCGACGAGATGCGATCTTATTTACCGAAGCTCTTCTCCTTTGTTTGTGACTACGGCAGTTTTCGTCGACTATGCGTAAAACGGTGCATGAAAAGAATAAAATAAATTAAACAGAAACTAAAAATTATAATAAAAATACTGGCAGATAGAGAATGAATTTAGCAATTGGAATCACTCGATTCGGAGTTACGACGAAGGAGAAACAATTGTTTGAATTCTCAAAATCCTGAAAATTGAAAACCGATGAATATTCTTTTGGAATCTTTCTTTTTACAGCATTATTGAGTTTGTTTTGTCTCTATGGCAGTGGGTCCCGGCTGTCATTGGGTCTAGGCATCTTCTTCACAAAAGGCTCTGTACAGAGGAAAGACTAGAGAGCAGCAAGCAGCGCCATGGACAAAGAAACAAGAAAGGAGCAGCAGCATGTGGCATCGGCCAGAGGGAAGGGGCAGCTCTGGCCGGTGGGGAGGAAGGCTTCACAACGTGGCAACTGCCAGCGGCGCACAGGCAAGAAGCCAAGCATGGCGCAAGGCGAACACATGCACGGCCGCGCGGCGCTTGCGGCGGCAGCAGGCTGACCGGCGCATTCGGCTCGGAGAGGGACGGCGCGGGCACGGCAAGGTGACATGAAGACCACGCGCGGTGGCGCGAAGCCGGAAATGGGCAAAGCGGCAGCGGCGACGAGCCACGACAGCGAAAAACGGGCGGCAACACGACGGTCAAATCCGCACAAAAACTCGAAATTTCATGAAGCGAAGAGAGCATCGCGAGAGAATGACAAGGTGATTCTATGGCTAAAAGGAATTGCGCTAGAAGTTACCGGATGGGAAGAAATCGATGACGAACGGAGCGACGGCCGACGACGAACAAACTCGAAATCCGGGGTCAAACTGCAACGAAAATCAAATCCGATTGGTTGGTTGTGTTCCTGGAAGCAAGGGGCACCAAGTGACGTGGTTGGTTTGTCAAGAAACTCACTGGAGCAAGAGATGGCTCGCCGGTGTCTTTGGAGGACGCCGGACATCGGTTTTCGTGAGTTTTGGAGAAGGGAATGGGATAGGAACAATGGGGCAAGGTGAGAACGGGGTAGAGGATGTCGATACGCACGTTTGAGAAGTGGAAGCTCATCATTTCGTTGGGAAACGGCCGAGTTATGGAGGTTTTAGTGCAAAACTGTTTCCAGTCAATTAATCAAATCCTAGTGCGTTAAAAGATGAATGGTCATGGAAAATGGGTTCTCCTCTGTAACATTCCATTTTTAAGTTCTTGAGTTTGATTTTCGAAACCCGAACCAGTTGCAATTTATTTGAATTAAATCTAGCTTAATTTGAATTTTCAAAAGTCAAAAAGGATTTAATTTGATTAATCCAAACTTCATATTAATTATTTCTAGTTTTTATTGGGTTCCTTGTATTTTATTGAATTTTTCTATATTTTTCAAGATTTATTTGAATTTATTTGCTACTTATTTGAATTATTTGAATTTTATTCGGATTTTCTGGTTTTTATTTAATTCGGAAATCTTTTTCCTTTCCTCTCTCCTCCGCGTGGGCGAAATCCTTTGTTCTTCCTTGCAGCCCTCCTCAATCACGGTCCTTCTCTGTGCGGCCGGCCCATTCCGTCGAAAACCCTAATCCCTACAACTTCTCCACCGTCGGATTCCCAATCCAACGTTCATTTCTTCGCCGCGTCACCGAGCTCAGATGGCCGCCGATCGCTACTGCGCAGACATCCCCGATGCACGCCATGTCGTGCTCAGCCGAACCCTAACCCTAGCTGTGCGCCACGCCCAACCGTTGATTTCCAAATCGACGGTTGATCTTCACTCTTGTCTCCTAGAGATGAAGCCCGTTCGATCAGTGCCAAATCGACGAACGATGTTGCGCCACGTCGCCCTAGCGCCCGCCACCGCCCGTGCAGCCCTAGCCGCGTCGTTCATTGACTTCCGTGCCTTTACACGTGTCTCGAGACTATTTAAGGCACTATAGACCCCTTCCCGAGGTTCCCCTCCCCGCGCCGCACATTTTGCCCTAGTTTTTGGTACCGTCGAGTTAGCATCATCTTCCGAAGCCTTCTCCGCCACTTTTCTCCGCCGCCGGTGAGTCTCAGGCGTAGTTTTTGGTACCGCCGAGTTCACCTCTTCACGCTCTATCAGATCCACTAACTCTTCGTTTTGATCCGGCACTTTTTCGCGGTTTGGCCTCTCGTCTTCTTCATCTCCGGTGCGTTGGCGTCAATCCCTCGCCGCAGTCTTCTTCACCAGTGCGCCGCCGCTCGATCTTCCTTCGACGCCTTGGATCGCCCAGCTCCGTCGCCGTCCGATCAATCTCCAACGGCTAGATCTGCGCCACGTTTTCTTTGGTAAGCCACCTCACCGCAGTTACCTCTCCGCTGTTAGATCCTTATCTTGCGGTCATTAGCGCGCCGTGTGGCCATGCCACCTGTACCGTAGCGTAGCCTCGTCATCCTTCCGTGTAGTTGCCGTGTCCACCGCGTGGTGCCGCGTGCGAGACACGTGTGCGCCACGTCGTCGCCAGCCGCCGCATGTCCGTCCCCGTCAGCCGCCACGTCGACACACCGTCAGACCCAATCTTTTCGAGTGGTGCCACATGTAGGCCATGCGTTCGCCACGTCAGCCCTATTTCGCACCGTGTCAGCCACGTCACCGCCACGTAAGCCTTAGTGTATACGTGTATGTCTCGTCACTACCACGTGTCTGCCACGTGCCCGCCGCGTCTGCGCCACCTCACCACCGCCGTGCCAAGTGTGCGCCACTGACATGTGGGCCCTACATGTCAGTGGCATGCCATTAATCATTTGTTTGAGTTATCTCCGAGAAATCTGAAATCCAGCCAAGAGCGTAGCGACACGTGTCCATCTTTTTATTTTCTGATTTTCTCTCCTAATGAACTTCGGAAGGCCCGTTCGAACTCCGATTCGAACAATTCAAATTTCTAAATTCATCTAAAATCAAGATCTATCTGCTGGTGTTATTATTTTGAATTTTTGGATTTTATTTGAATTTGTTTTATTTATTTTTGTCTCGTTTCGCGTGTTTCGCGTGTAGACGACGCAGCGGTTGAGCAAGCGGAGCATCCGACAGAGGTAGTAGCAGCGGGAGAGGTTGAAGGCAAGTCTTCCTTGACCATATTGAACCAAAGTTTATGAAATGCTATTTTGTTTTTAAATTATTGCATGCTTATTATTTGCGTACTGTACTTTAATGTCATTTTAAATGCTTAGATAAATGCCAAATTGTTATACCCACATTGATATTCATTTTGACAACCATTGACACCCTAGGAAAAATAATTATCCTAATAATAATCATTTTCAGATTATGGAGACGGTGAAAATGCTTAGCCATGCTTAATCACGTCGGTACCTTACCATTATGGAAATGCTTTCATATTTGATTCAAATTGAATTGTGAAAATATGGCAATTGGTGTTGATGGTATTAATTTGAAAATAAAAGTGAAAAATGGTTTAGACCGGGGCGGATGGTTGAATGGTGGGTGCGGGATGCACAAAATTTTGGAATGTGATTGTTCCGCCCTAGTCAATTAAGGACCGGTCGTGTGTTACCTTGGACCATGCTAAACAGTACAACCACATGTCTATTATGGAGTACGACACGGCTAAGTAATTTGCATGTATCGTTATTTGACTTCGCCATTGGGTCGTGCGATTTGTCGGGAGGGTACTTGCAAGGCGCAAGAGGGGCTTCAGATCTTGGTGGATTCCCTAACAATGTGAAACCTTAGCGCTAAGTCGGTAGCGGTATTATGCATTGGAAAGGCCTTGTCATGGTCTCCTCGCCAAGACACCAAAGGCGGTGTGTCAATAGCTTGGCAAAAGGGTTGATTATGTCGTGTGGGTAAAGTGTACACACTCAGAGAGTTAAAACTACTTGAGTAGCCGTGCCCACGGATAAGGCAAGCGTGGAACGCTTTCACATAGTAGATTTTCTGGTTTTGGTTTTAAATGGAAAATGATGGATTTGGTTTAAAATGAAAATGTGGTTGGGAATCCGTGAGTGGCTGGAGCTCGCGGGTTTTAGTTTGGCGGTTGGAGCCAACTAGGTAGTTGGAACCTGGAAAATTGTGATACTTCAAGTTAAATTATCTATGCAATTTACTTTTTGTTAAATGCCGCTTTATGAAATTATTACTTGTATTTCATTCTTAAATTCTGCTTTATGCAAAATAAACCCTATATGCCACCCTTTGTTCAAGCCTTGCATTTAATTACTTGCATTAAGTTTCCGATACTTGCTGAGTATGTTGCATACTCACCCTCGCTTTTCATTGCGGGGCTGCTTATTCCATAAAGCAGATGGAGAGATCAGAGCTAGCTATCCAGGAGCATAAAATCCTCCGTTCGACATCTGCGCTGGAGACTTTGAAGAGGAGGACGACCCGGACTTCTAGGGAGCGTGCCCCAGTCGGTTGCCTGTGGGCATGCTGATTGGCTCTTTCTTTTTGTTGCTACATTTCCGCTGCTACTTACTCACTTAAGCCGTAAGGCTCGATACTTGTAATAATGTGATGATGATGTTTACTCTCTTTTGTTTGTCTGCTGTTTAATTACTATGTGATATGTCTGTGTTATCATCACTGTATGACTGTGTGTATGCTAGCTGTTCCTGGACTAGCACAGTTGAAACACAGAGGGTTCGGATTTGGTAATCCGAGTCCCGACATCCTCGCCTTCCTCTTCGCAACGGATCCGGCCATGCATGATTTGGACATTCATGGAGAAAGATATGAAAGGTTGAAATTTGTGCAAGACATGGAGTTCAAACGTCGTGCACAGGGCTGGTTCCATGGGGAAGATGAACAGTGACATACCACGTGTCGCTTTCTCATTGGTTAGAAGAAATGAAGAGAAAAAAGCGCGAGGAATAAAATAGTAAAAATAATCTAAAAATCCTTGAAAAATTCCTAAAAATACTAGAGATTATTTGGAACCCAATAAAATTGGTTTAACTGAATTTTGACGAATTTTGGAATTTAGATTATTCTGAAACAAATAAACTGGATTTGATGAAAGACCGCGAGAGATAAAATACCAGAGAGATTCTAAAAATCTTGGAACAATTCCCAAACTCATTTTAGAATATTTGGAACCTAATGCAATAGGTTTCGAGATTTTATAGTATTTTGGAACTCGGGTGAAATTTGAATAAGGATAGGATTAGGAATTACGACTTTAAGGACGATAAAGTTGAACTTTAATTTCGGAAGGATATGGATGCTAGGTTAATTAGAACACCGAGGAAATACCAAATTTTGAAATTAATTACTTTAAAGTAGTTTTTAGCAGAAACCCGAAATTGGGGATGTTACACCAAGAGCTTAGAGAAGAAACCATGTAATCTGAAACTTTTTAGAGGACTCACCTAATGACTTGTGCCACTGAACTGACCGAAGTCCTTTTCTAACGATTGCAAATCTGACGCTCGGTTTAAAAGATAACAGAGCTTGTTTGTTTTTACTTTGAATTTTTTAAAATTTAATTTTAGATTGTGGTTGTAAAAAAATGATTCTTCAAAAGTTAGAATCTAAAACATATATGAAGTGGATTGTGGATTCTAGTGTATATGGATAGACTAGATTGTGAAAATTTATTTCTAAATTGTGCTATTTGTTTTTATTTTGGTTTTGGGGCGTAATCTAGAATCAAAATCAAAAAGCGGCAGAGTGCAAAAGAAAAGGTTAACTGACTCGCTTAGGTTAGCAGATGGGCACTAGGGTCGGGCTTTTTTGAGGTTGTCTGAGGCACGACGGGTATAGCTCGGTCTAAAGCCAAATCTGGCACAAAATTGGTGTGCCATACCGGTACGACACTATAGCATGGACCATGCTAGACACGATAGGCTGCACAGCCCGATACGACACTGTAGCACAGGCCGTGACTGACTTGATGAGTCAGGGCATGAAGAAGAAGCTCAACATGAAAGTCACTGACTCGCAGAGCATGAGGCCATGGACACCACCCCCGTCGTCGACACCTAAGAGAGACGGCCAAGAGGGGAGAGAGAGCTAAGAAAGATTGAGATTGAGAGACAGTGCAACAAGTTGCGCTCTCTCGCCCGTTTCTCTCTCACCCATCATTCTCAATCTCTTGCTCTTAGCCGTCTCTCTCGATCTCTCTCGCCTATCTTCCTCACTCTCTTTCTCGTCCATTGCGCTCTCTTTCACCCATGTTCAGCACATCTCCCTCGCTTTCTGTAACTGTTCAAAAATAAATAAATTTTAGTTCTTTTTATCATGATAATCATGTCCACTACCTTAACTCCATGTGTCTCCCGATCATTTTCTCTCGTCGCAATAGTGCAAATGGGTCAGGTCTGGACCAACTACAAGGCACAAAGCGCAAATGGATTATGCCTGGGTTCGCTGAAGGCGAGTCGAACTGGTACGGTATGGCACAGCGGCCACGACGGATCGTCGTGACCTGGCACAATTCAGACACGAAGCACGATATACCCATGCCAGACTGATCCGACATGGCATGATGTCCACTATAGAGGTTAGCGTCGTGCAACCTTAATTAAGCACGCAAATTTTTTGGTCGCTATGTCAGCGTCATGCAACCGTTAGCAGGCAAATTAATTGGCCGGCTGAGCATTGGACTCTGGACTTCGGTTTTGTCGCCAGCATTTACAGATAGAATGTACGCCCTACATCCAAAAATATAAGGTAAAAATATAAGATGTATTTTGATTTTATATAAAGGTTAATGTTACGTTGAAGTTAAGAAAGTTACGATTGAAAATGAATTACATGTCTCACTTAATTGTCTCGAAAGATGAGAGCTAATGTTTTATATGGATGGTAATAAATAAATATGTACTAGTTCAATGCCCGTGCGTTGCTACGAAAAATAAAATTGATAACGAAACATAAAGGTAAGCAATAAAAGAAAATTGTTTTACAAGATTAAACATCTATCTTTTCCGATTACAAAAGTTTTTCAGGAGAATCTTGGTAGAAATCACTACATCAACATGAAAATTGCGTCAATTATTTGTGGCCTCGTCCCCTTACGAACAACCGGTAGAACCTGCCTGAAGTCTCCACCAAACACGATCGTTTTTCCACCGAACGGCAGATCACGTCGGTCCATGATGTCCCGCATGCCACTGTCCAGGGCCTCCATCGCCTGTCGCCTCGTCTTGAAAATAAGTATAATATTTGACACGCATAGGTTCAAATATGAATTTGGAGCTCTCAATGGGACTACTGCACCAGAGATAGAAACTATACGCTAATAACAGGTGCAATGTCATACCCCGTGGTCTACCGAGAATGCAGACGTGAGGTTCGCAAAACGGATCGAAGAGAAGACAGGAAGGAAGGAAGGAGATAAGCAGAACGAGGAAGAACTTGTTAATTTCCATTCTGTTTTCATCCTTCTCCATTACAGGGTATTTCATTTCCCACGACAGCCCAAACAACTTTTTACCCATAACAAACTCTTTACCCCAGTCACCGATTCACCACTCGCCGACAATACTCTTACAGCTACAGTTACTTTTGCCAAACTATTGCTTCCCTCTTAGTGCTAAGCTTCAGAATTACCCTAAAAGAAACCATCCAGAACAAGCCACATGGTACTGGCACTACAGTAATCCAGCAAATTAACATCGGCCAAAAGCCGACGTTAATTAGCCATTTGCCGACGTTAATTCCATTTGCCGACGTTAATTGTAATTAACGTCGGCAAATTAACGCCTACCGTTAGCCCACGATAGTTAATCGGCGTTAATTAGCATAATTAACGCCGGTATTAGCCCACGATAGTTAATCGGCGTTAATTAGCATAATTAACGTCGACGCCAACGTTAATTAGTAATTAACGCGGCGGATCGACCAACGATAATTCTCGCTGTGACCCACTAATTAACATCGGTCTCTTTTTAGCCGATGATAATTAGTAATTAACGTCGGCATACTCCTGGCCGACGTTAATTAGCGCCCTCGGGATAATTTGCCGGAGTTTTGTCGGACGAAAACAGGGATCCGGGATTACTAATTATGGTCGGCAACGCCAAAGCCAACGTTAATTACGCCGTAATTAACATCGGCTTCCAGCAGGCCGACGATAATTAAGCCCTAATTAACATCGGCAAAATCTAGGCCGACGTTAATTAGGCATACCAGGGGCAACTTTTACCCCTATTTTCATGTTTCGCCACACAATTCAATACATAATATAATCAACATTGACAGCAATTCACACATCAACACATACAATTCATGAATATAATCAATTCAGCACAGAACATGCATATAATCAACTGATCGATCCATCATAATGTCCAAATTGTCATAACATTCAAAAAAGGCCAAAGTGACACAACTACAAACACATCCAAAGTTCAACTCGAATCATACACGTCCAAAGTGACACAACTATCAAACAATCTACAACTACTGGCCGCCATCTGGTTGATTGGAGTTCTGGCCGCTTGATCCGGAAGCAAAGAGCGCGTTGACAAAGGCAGTTGCACCGTCGGTTCCCTACACAAGAAAATGCAAGTAAGAAACGAACCATAAGAATGAATGTACCATAAGGAATGAAACAAGTATGAAACGAGTAAGAAACGAGTAAGACTTAATATAGGAAACGAGTAAGACTTAATATAGGAAACAAGTAAGACAATAATATAAGAATGAATGTACCATATGAAACGAGTAAGAAACAAGTAAGGAACAAGTAAGAAACGAACCATAAGAATGAAACGAGTAAGAAACGAGGAAGACAATAATATAAGAATGAATATACCATAAGGAAACAAGTAAGAAACGAACCGCCGGATCTGCAGGTGCTGCAAGCGTTAGCGAGCAAGATCTCAGAAGACGAGGACCCATGTGCCGATGATCCCTACATAAGGCAACAATTATAGCTAGATTGATCAAATTTTACTAGATTTACAAGTTTTGACAAAGTTTAGCTAGAAATTAGTAAGTGTAGCCATATTGAGTAAATTTAACTATATTTACAAAGTTTAACTAGAATGGACCAAGTTTAGCAAAAATGAACTAAATATCGTTAAATTCATCAAACTTAACTCTAGAGATACTTAGTCTTGCTAGATTCGCTAAGTCTCGCTAGAAATGACTAAGTTTAGCTAGATTGACTAAATGTAGCTAGTTTGAACAAGATTAGGTACAACAAACTAATATTAGCTAGATTGACTAACTTCAACTCGATTCACAATGTTTAGCAAGAATACCGAGCTGCAGGAGGTGCCGAGGATACATCCCCATTGTGGCGGCGCAAGGGCCGAAGTGGAAAGACAATGTTTTGCCCCATCGCTGGAACATTGCCTACAAATACAATGTATAAGTATTTTGAATTAATAGATTCTCTAAATGCAATAGATTGAAGACTCGGACTTACTTGAATCGCCGACTACTGTTGTGCATTATATGAAGCGTAGTACTCTTGCTACGCCTTGCATAATCATCACGTTGGCGCACTCCTCACACTGACCTAGTAACCTCCAACTCCTGCGCTGAGGAGCGACGGCTACCAACCCCGAGCTCGGGACAAAGAAGATCCCTCTCACTCGCACCACCGCCGAAGTCGATCACTCCAAAGGTGAACATGGAGTACCTTCAAAATGCGTGACCACAAAGGCTTGAGCACTTGAAATTATGACTTCATGAAATTTTAGAAGGTATGACATCTCACCGTCCATGGGCCTTGCCGCCTCCACTAGTATGCACAGCTACGCCGTCAAGCGGTTCCTTCCTCCAATCATAGTCTTCACCATGGCACTTAACCATTTCCTCGCTATATTTCTCCTACATAACCAAATCAGACAATTTAAATGGGAACTGCAAATCAAACAACTTAATTTGAATTGAATCAAAATTGTGACCACTAACCAGCCGATCAATAGTCATCATTTCAAGACAACTTTCAGGTGTGTCGGGTCTCGACCTTTATGACCTTCCACATACACTTCTATATCACTCGGCTGAACACCGGTCCGAGCCTCCTATAGACATAAGTTAGGTGCATACATATACTTTGTAACATGTATTTTGCAAAAGATTGATACTGCCAGACTTACCATGCGCTTAGCTTTACGCATATGTCCATCGGCGCCATACGTGCTTTGATTCTTTGCCTCGGCGATCTCGGTTCTTTTTTTGACTTGGCGATGAACTCGGGTGAAGCCCAACGCCAAAAGAGCACCGTAAGCTTCGGACGGTCCCCAACCATGGAATCATGACCTGCATAAAGATATTAATACATTAAAACAACATTACCAAGAAACGTTAAACTCAAATAGCTCCAATATTTGTTGTTTTACCTGCCCGTACTGTTCCTCGGTCAAGTAACTTTCTGAAGACCCGCGAGTCCTGTTAATCCGTTGCCCTTTAACAGACCTCAAGTAAAGATTTGTTGCTTGAATCCGAGCATTAGACAATGCATCTTTGGTCACCCGACGTGCATTTACATGGAAAACTCTACGAGCATGCCCCATGTCTGCACCGTCAACCAAACGGTAACGCTTCTGCAATTGTTCATCACAAAGAATGGTTAGAATAGTAAAGAATCGACAATTGAACCCATTGGGTCCTCTTCTCCTGCATCATCCCCTTGGCCCACATCGGCCTCCTGATCCTCATCGATCCCAACTACAACAACAATAATAATGAATGAATAAAGAAGATAATAATCAAATAAATTAAGAGAATATAACAGTCTAGTTTACCTGCATCAACATCAGCCTCCTGACCCTCATCAACATCCATGGCAGCAGCCACTTCTTCCTTCAGCGATGTCTCATCCTGCAAAATAATACAAGACAGTTATATTTATGTCATATTTATGTTTTGACACAAAGTACACATCAAAAGCTTAGTTACCTCAGGATCCACTTGACTCAACAAAGCATGCCGTCTACTTGCGCTTGAAGCGCTGCCCTGAAACAAGGCCTCCTCATCGCGCGAACTACTGGACTTCCTCCTACCACCGAGGAGTCCCTTCGCCAGCTGCTTGATCGATCGGGGCATCCTGTTGAAAGAAAAATATCAAGTTAGTACAACAACAATATTAATGAACGAATGAACAAGATAATAAACACACAAAATTAGAGAATTAAAAACAGAAATTTAAATTTACTTGTGAAAATTCATCAATGTCATGATGATGTAGTCTCCTTCTTTCTAAGGGACAATATGTTATTTTTTTCTTGATTGGTTGTCTTTTCCGTTTCTCAGGAATCGTTATATCTCCACGGTCCTCGACTAAAGAATCGAGACCTGGACCAGTCTCTATATGAAAAGTGCTTGGCAATTCTTCATCTTGGAAAACCTCAGCAACCTCCATGGCCTCCAGCTGGCTATCAAGGTAACCAGCATCACCAGGAGTATGTAACGGTTCTCGGGGATTCACTTTGTATACAACCCACCAAGCACTCAGTCTTGTGGATGGATATGGCATATAATACACCTGCTCAACTTGGTGAGCAAGGATACAATTGTCATAGCCATGTAGCTGTTCGTTGTGTTTGACTTCTACCATCCCATACTGGTTTTGATGAGTCCCATGTTTGCTATCAAACCAAACACAATCGAAAAAGACTACTTTGAGCTCCTTATTCCCTGCAAACTTGAACTCGAGGATGTTTTGAATGATTCCATAGAAATTTATTTTGATCCCTTGTGCATCGATTGCCCTAGTTACAACTCCAGTATTTGTTGTGGCCGCAAGGGGACGACCAGCTTCAAATTTGGTTGAACGGAACCGAAACCCGTTCACGTCGTATCGCCCATAGCTTTTAACAGTTACACGGCCATAGGATAGCTAAAGCAAGTCCTCATGGACGTTCCCATATTTCACGCACTGCCAACAAAATACTATTCGAAGTTGTATAAGATTTATAATATATTGAAACGTAACATTACAGAATATTATAGGATGTGAAGGTGTTACATGATCTCGGAACCAAGTGATGAAATTAGGGCCCTCATTTATTCCATCCCGACGCATCGTATTAAGTTGCTTGGCAGTTGGTTGACGAATAGACGTCCAGTTCTGCTTATCGAATTCACTGTAAATGAAAACGTAAATGGATACATAAATGAATGATGTCTTGACAAAGATAGCTTGATTGACATGTACAAAGTAAACGCTTACGTGAAATATTGTTCCATCTCTTCCATATTGGAGTACATGTACAGCAAAGCAGACTTCTTTTCTTCCGAAGTGTAATAGTAAGCAGTGCAACTACCAACGGTAGTGCCTCTCCATTGAAAAATCTGTAGGTCACTACAAGGTGTCTCTTCATCTACATGGTACCGCATCGTGGGAGCATTGACTTTGTGTTCCTCTGCAAAGTATACACTCAAGAAGTATGATATCTCTTTTAGAGAAAATGTACGCAATGCACCCTTCAACTCTTGCCTTATTGCCAACCATAGCTCGAAGTTTCTTTAGAGCTCTTTCAATGTGATACATCCACCTATCTCGAATCAGGGGCCACCTACCTTAGCTTCGTAAGGTAGATGAACAAGTAGATGTTGCATTGGATTGAAGAAACCCGGAGGAATATTTTTCCATCTTGCATACAAGCACTTGGTATATCTTTCTCCAACCTCTCCATCATGTCTTTCGATATTTCTTTAGCACATAATTGTCTATAGAAATAACTTAGCTCACTTAGCACCTTCCACACATTATCATTAAGATACCCATGAAACATTACAGTGTGGAGTCTTTCCATGATTATGTGGTAATCGTGGCTCTTCAACCCATTTAGCTTCCCGTATTCACATTCACAATCGTCTCAATCCCGCCGTAACCATCGGAAATATCAATTTCTTCATCCACCTCAACACTTCTTTCTTTTCTTTAGGTTTAAGGCAAAATGGAGCGTGGCTTACCCCCTGCTTCGGTGAGCTCAAGTGTTGGCCGGTTACTGAGATCTCTGCTAAGTCTCTTCGGGCCTTTAGGTTGTCTTTTGTCTTGTCCGTCATATCCATGACCGTGCTTATAATGCTTTCACCAACGTTACGTTCCTGATGCATGACGTCAATGTTGTGCATCAGAATCAAGGCCTTCGCATATGGGAGCTCCCATAATCCACAAATGTGAGTCCAGTTGTGCTCCTCTCCAAACCCTTCAAACCCATCTTCTTTCTCCACCAATTTACTCAGCATATCAGCAATTTCTGGCCCAGTTAGACGTTTCGGCGGACCCTTTCGACAACTGTGTCCTTACGAAAGGCATTCCTCTCGGAACCTAAAGGCGTGTCTAAAAGGCAGAAACGCTTATGACAATCAAGTAACAGATCTTTCCACCATTTACAAGGCGAAAACAATCGATTTCGAACCACGATCGGACATGTCAACTTTCCATGACAGCTCCAACAAAAAAATACCATAGGCCATGAAATCATGGACAGACCACAAATATGCAACACGAAGGTTGAATTTACATTTCTTATAGCAGATCATACGCCTCTACCCCTGTCCATAATTTTTTCAGCTCTTTGATCAAGGGTTTGAGCATCACATTGAGACGCTTTCCAGGATGTTCGGGGCGAGGTATGATGAGGCACAGGAACATAAACTCATATTTCATGCAAAGGGAAGGTGGAAGGTTGTATGGAATAGCAAAGATGGCCAAAGACGAGTATGATGCGCGGTTGTGTTGAAAGGCGTGAAACCATCGGTCGCCAACCCAATGCGAACATTTCTGCATCCTCGCGAAGTCCTCGCCAAAGCTATCTAGAGCCTTCCATGCCTCACTATCGGACGGGTGCACCATTACTCAAATCGTTCTCACGATACCTTCTTTGTGCCACCTCATGTCCCTGGCACTTCGTTTTGAGATAAACAACCGCTTTAGCCTAGGTGTGAGAGGCATGTACCGAAGTTGCTTGTGTGCAACATCGGTTGTTACCTTTTCACCTTCTTCGTTCACCACCTCGACAAATCTTGGTTTTTTACACACTAAGCAATTCTTCTCTTTCTCATGCTCCTTCCAGAAAAGCATGCAGTTATCCTTGCACACATCAATCTTCTCATACTTCGTACCGAGACCAGACAACAACTTCTTAGACTGGTACATGTCTTTAGGCATCTTATGATTCGCCGGCAGTATATCAGAGATCAATTCCACGAGATCATTGTAACAATTATTGGAAAAGAAATACTTGGACTTAATGGCCATGAGCCGCATCACAAAAGCAAGCTGGGTCACTTTCGTGTGTTCGTGCAACAACTGTTCAGAAGCTTTAAGTAGCTCAAAGAACTCCCGAACCTCACGTGTTGGCGGATCCTCCGAGTCTAGGTTAATCTATGGATGCAAAGCTTCTAGCATCTCATCCATCCTATCATCGCCCGCCCTATCATCTTCCTCTTCAACCGCAACTTGAGGTCCTTGAGCACATGACTCACCATGATGTACCCACAACTCAAAGCTTGGCATGAAACCAAACCGACACAAGTGCAGAGACATCGATTTCTTGTCCTGGGGGTGGAAATTACGGCACTTGCTGCATGGGCACTTCACCTTAACAGTACTAGACATAGAGAAGGCACGGTCGACAAAAAGCGGTAGCCTTGACCGTCCACTTAGTCGAGTGAGCCCCACTTTTCTCCCAACCTTCATACATCCATCGGCGGTCGTCACCCATACTTGAGGCTATATAGGTTAAATCAACAGTTATAAGGTTCATTTTGTTTCTATATATCACGACCCTACATCTATAGGAAAGGATATGTCCTAAACTCATTTAAGAGTGGTCGACAAAGCGGATTTATGACGAGCTTGCTGTAGAGTCGAATGAAATTTCGGCAGCATAACCCCGCTGTTCTCCACCTGCACGCCCGGATATGGTGCAGGGGAGAACAACAGGGTTATGACGCCAAAATTTCATTCGCACTTCGTGGCTCGTCATAAATACCGCACTTTGTCATCCACTCCGAGGCTGTCCAAAAAAGGGACAATTCCAGACCAGCACATCTCACATGTGACACATGTGAGACATGCTGATCCGAAACAGGTGACACATAGGTTTCGTGACACTATGTGATTTGAAATCAAAAATAAAAATCCGACAATAATCCATTACTCAAATATATATTTATAAGCACAAAATGGATATATAAATTTTAAAAAAATAAACATGTGACAAATCAATATATCAAATTTATCTTTATATCTAAACAATTATAGTTCCCAGGATTAAAGTGTGCTCATCTGGTACACTGGGAGAATGGAGAAGCAGCTAAACCAACATAACTCTCAGTTGCCTATCGTTGTGGACTCTCAAACCAAGAGGAACAGATAATGCAGTTCAAATCTTATACATACAACATGCAAGACATTGGCATCCATGCAGCTAGCATTCACAAGGTGGAATAATTTTAAAGTAAGTCTTGAATTAATCCAGCAAGATAGTTATAAGTGCCCCATCATACCATGGAATCCTAATAAAAAAATAAACAGCCATGACATCAAGAGGTGGCTTGAGCCAATTGCTCAATGTTAAGAGTAATATATTTTCTCCCCAATTGCTCAATGTTATATTGTCAGCTGATTGCATGGTTGGTTAGAAACAGAAAGGCCTCTTTTGTCAACTTGTGTTTGCTTCGTTTATAAAAACTGCAGTGTCAACTTGTTCTGGTTTAGACACACACAGAGAGAGACCATGTCCAGTGTGCATAATTCATCTATCTGTTGCTCAAACATACAAGTATACTTGCACAGCAGCATACTATTTGCCAACTGGATTAAACCATGTAGACTCTGTTTGAAGACCCACATTATCTGGTCTACTATAAGGAGGAGGTAGCTAATTTGCAGTATTAACATTGTATTTCTGATTTTGCTTGTTGTTGGAAGCTAAAGAGTTGCTGTCTATTGTTTTCAGGCGAGTGTCCCATTTCTGCTTTAGCAGGTATACAGTATGGGAGAACTATTTTTCCCCCACTCGAATCTAAAAACAAAGTCAACAAAGCATGCACTGATTTTATAATGCATCTGGGATCAAGTGCCTGGTATTGCCGATGCATGAATTTCCATAAATACCACCAGATAACACAACATAACAGAAAATCATAATCCGAATAAAAACAATAGACGTTAATCAATGCCTTATCGCAAATATTAACGTCGGCCAGGGCTTTCGGCCGACGTTAATTAACTAATTACCCCATTAATTAACTAATTACCCCACAGCATTCCATAGAGCCATGCATCCATAAGCGAATAGGGGAAACAGGGATACTGACCTTCAAGCTTGTGGCCGCCCGGGAGAGGAGGAGGACGCCGCGGGGATGAGGTCGCCGTCGGCCCGGGTGGAGAGGAGGTCGCAGGCGTGGGAGGGACGCGGCGTGGCGCGGCGGGCGGCCGGCGCGAGGCGGCGTGGCTGTGTGGGCGACGGGCGGCGCTGGGCGGCGAAGCCTGGTCGGCGAGGCGGCGAGTCGGCCGGCGAAGTCGGGCGGCGCAGCGTGAGTCGCGCAAGGATTTGGCTGCCGCGCGCCTGGAAGGTTTTGGCAGGCGCGATTGGGCGCGGGGCGAGCGAAAAGGCGGTCTTATGGCACAAATGAACGTCGGCCTGGGCTTTTGGCCGACGATAATTAGCTAATTAACGTCGGCCGGGAATAAACCGACGTTAATTAATTAATTAATGTCGGCTGAAACGAGCCGACATTAATTAATTAATGCGTCGGTTATTCCCCAAACCGACGTTAATTAATCTGGCCGACGTTAATTTGCGGGATTACTGTAGTGTGGGCTACTGGCAATCAAAAGGAGTAGGACTATCATCTCAAAAAATATCAGAGCAGAAATCATTCTTTTTCTTCATGAAATAAAAATCAAAAATGATTCTACAGGCCCAGGAGAAAACATTTTGACCCATGTTGCCTTAGACCTTTAAGAGATGGTCATAGCAGCTCGCATCCTAGCATGGTTATAAAGCACGTTATAATTGTGTGTGCTTCTAAATTAATAAGCATAACTTGGGAAATGATGTACCTTTGTTTCGAAGAAAATTTTGTGCCCCTTCTCTGGTAAATTGTCTGCCCCTCTAATCCCAATGAGGAGATATTTCTTGTATGCCCAGCCACCTGAAAAGTCAAAGAAAACCAACAAAGTGAGCAGGTCACGAGAATGATAAAAAAAAAAGACAATCAGCTATTCATGATATGTCAGTTACAACAGCAATATTCATGTGGTACCTTTGAATTTGGTCTACAAGATATAACAGCCAAATGTTCCAAAGGATCAGAGAGAACAGATTTTTCAAGTGAGACTCCATTTTGTATGAACGGATGTTGCAAAAGGTTTGTTCCTTGCTGTTTCCACTCTTGAACATTGCAGCAATCTGTAGCCGAGAAAAGGGGAATATTCATATCTAAGTTGAATTGATGATTACTTCAATTCTGATTACCAGTCAACTGATTACTTCAATTCATATCTAAGTCTTAACATTTCAATATTTCATAAAATTTCAAGCAATTAAATGAGCTTTGGAAGTTCCACATTCAGATGGTGAGAAATTTTGAGCAATACAGAAAAGAAAGAGGTCATATTCATCTGGTGTGGACATCAGTATAATGACCCAGGATTTTTTTTCTTTTTTCAACATCTTTTGTCCTGTGCTCCTGGTTTAAAGATGGAAAATTCCGTTGCACAAAACTTTCACAAGTGAGCTCCTCACAGGTCTCCTAGATTCCAGAAAATGGTAGCTGTTCATTTCCATTAGCTGGCTGGTAGCGATTTTGGAAGGAACCAGTCTGCGGCCATCAAATTTCCTGGCTTTGATATCTAATGTAACAAACACCTGGGCGGAAAATGGCCTTTTATCTCCGGAAGGTGGGTGAAAATCAGAATATATGTGAAGGAGAATGGCTCATTTAACATACTACACCTGTTCAGTGTTCACAACGCATAAAAGTACTTCATAGTCTTTTAAGGAAGGTTATTTCCAAAATCGATTATGAGTGTTTTATTAAAATCATAAGCGCATCACTTCAACAGCTATCTCATTCTAAGCTAAATTGAAAATGACTTCTGGGGCATTGTCAAATTCAAGAAACTCGAGGAAGCTGTCCTCCACAGCAGGAAGCAGGCAAGTAGATCTTAAGTTGAAACGGAGCTATCTTTTTTAATTGACTCGAAAGGTATTCATGAAGTTTAAAAGTAAGCATGTGCACGAATATACGCCCAGCATGAAGAATGTGTCCAGATATATCGAAACAAACATGAGATAGTAACTTAGAACACTGAGATAGTCTGGCACAGCAACTTACAGCCGTATGTACTAATTAAGGCAGCATCAGTAAACAAGAAATGCCGGTTGCAACTCATATTAGGCATCTATATTGTAGAACAAATATAAATTGTGTCTTTGAAGATAATACTGACCCCTTCATACTGGTTCCATGGTGGTTTTGAGGTAGCCATCTCCAGGACAGTGCATCCTAAACTCCATATGTCAACCGCAAGATTGCAACCATTAGCATTTTTTATAACCTGCATTCATGTTACATGTGAGTTTGTGATTTACAGATATGAACAATAAGATACACATGAAACTTGAATAGAACAAATACGAAGTAAAGGAAGAGGGTCGCAATACCTCTGGAGCCATCCAATATGGACTACCCTTAAATGAAAAAGGACACTGTTGCCCAGTAATCTGGGGAAAAGACCAAAGATAATTAAAAAAACAGGAGACACAATTAATACAGGTTAATAAGCAAAAAAAATTAATCATCTTTTAAGGTGATCTGTGACTTGTTGGGACTCAGGAAACTCAACAGACTAACTGTCTAACTCTATTAAGAAAAAGTTTAGAGCACCCTTAACATCAATAGTTAATGCAGTATGCTTACAGCACCAGAACTGACCAGGACTTACAAGAACAAGTTGATATACAGTTGCTGGCAAAGGCAGAAAACATGACTTCCCATAGCTATATATTTTTGAAGAGTATCTAATTCAAGTGAATATGAGTCTCACTCTATGAGCACAAATACATAACACAGAAAAGCAAAAAAAAGGAATTAAACAATTAGAAGAACCTGAATTGAATGAGAAGCTCCTCCAGGTGTATGAAAGCAATGTTCGAAGATCCAATGTTATACTCCACTACCTACCCACAACAAACAAGTAGGTAGCATCAGAATAAAATATGGAAACATCAAGAAAACATGTCATCCAGTTATACCATGTCAGGTTTACCTCCATGAACACCAGTTCCTGTGGCATTACAACAAACACCTTTAGTCACCAGAAGAAAGCATTAAACAAAGGAAAACAATGCACCATGAACTCACGGCACTGGCGAAATCGCGGTAAGTGAAATGCTGGTCGGCGATGATGCGATCACTGAGTGCCTTGAGGCTCTTCACTGACAGTGGTCTCACCTCGTGGATCTGAACAAAGAATAGCAGAAAAATGAAGGTAATACTACTACCCCCTATGGCATGAAAGCACGCAGCGTTTGCTCAAATGCTCACAGTATCATCACCTTGCTGGCAATCCACACCGCGACGAGCGCGAAGAGCTCCAAGTTGCTGTCCTTGAGGGGCTCGAGCAGCCACGAGGTCACGGATCGGCCGCTCCGCGCACCACAGAACCTCATCTTCCTGCCGCAAGCAGGTCACGAAATAAGAACTATCGTCTCCCAACCAAGAACCGAAACTGCGTATCATAGGCCGAAATGATTTTAAATCAAAGTATGTCAATCTCGAAAAAAGCTCGAAAAAACAAGGATTTAACTTGATTTCCACCACTAACTATAGGCCGCAAGTGTATCATATTATATAAAATTCTATATTCTCCGTAGACACGAAGAACTACAAAAGCTGCTCGGCTCGACTCGTTAGCTCGATTCTAAAACATGGAGAAGAATGCCAATTAAGGAATTGGGACTAAGACCTACGGTTTTTCAGAGCCATATGAAACTACCATTTTACACTACTGCTGTACTACACAATAACAACAAGACCATAATAGCCATTAGCCATAAGCTCTATACGACATTACCAACTTATGTAAATTGCAAGTCTAAGTGGGTGCACCTGTAAGACTACATGTCCTTTAGTGGTCAACTTGCTCTTCCCAAAACTACTAAGGCCTATTGAGTAATTATAATTCACAATATAGATTCAACTGAAAAGCTCTCCTTGTGCTAATACAAACGCACAGTATGTACTTATGTTGCCGACACACAAAATGTGACACATGAACATAAGCAATAATCTTGATTAGCCCGGTTTAACTTTTGTAAGTAATGCCATGCTTAATGAAATGGAGGCAGTTTTCCTGTCCCACTTCAAAAAAATAAGAATTGTCAAGCACCCAAGCACTGCAACATTAAAAAAATGGGAAAAAAACATCCATATAATTACCCACTAAAAGCAATAGGGTTGGAACCAAATGAAGCAAAATATAAGGTAATTGGTATGTACCTGTAAACAAACGTCAAATGTGTTTGAATTCCTTCAGATTCAAGCAACCTTGAGGCCTGTATACCCTAGTTGTAAACAAGTTAACAACAACGATGTATAAAAACAGAAGGTACCAGCTAGGCAGAACTTACTGATCAATGCATTGCATACTTACTTGCCATGTAGCAGGAATTTTGAATAACAGACATTCTGATGAGACATCATGTTTGTTGTATAGGTCCAACAGTTCATGCACCTAAATATAAACATATCAAATACTTTTCATCAAAATGCGACTGCAGAGCACAGAGGCTTTTCTCAAAGGGTATCTAACAGCTAACATCATACATGCTTTAGTCACAAGCATCTGCCAGGCAACTGACATCATACATATCTTTAAATGCCAAAACATTAGTCTCGCAACATCGTTGTACATATCCTTTATTCGGATAATGTACTTTGTTGGAACTTTTTCTTTTCAAGCGTTCACTGCATGACCTTTCTTGACACACTGTCATGCTTTATAATAGTAGAGATATCAAAATTTACAATCTCGCAACATATTCTTCTTACCTTCACTCTCACCCAAACACTTGTCAGATCTTAACGTCTTCATTTTGTTTATCAGTCACTACAAAAAAAGTCATTCAGTATAAAAAAAGACTGTACGAGGGAGCACAACAGGTTTCTGCGTGACTTGGTTTGGGTCCATGAGTACGTATATTTTCCTTTTCTCTACCTGAATTAAGACAACTTTATGAAGCTTGACATAAATGATTGAACTTTTGAAATATTTAATAATGTAGCTTAGGCCCTGTTTGGAGAGACTTAGTGTGTCCTAATAACCACCAAAGCTGACCTCAAAAAGATGAGAGGGGCTTGAGCTTTCTAGTTATAAGTGGGCTTATGCTACCTGGAATAAGCTATATCAGAGTCAAACCATCTGAAAGGTGTATAGTTCGGAGGCTTGAGTTCTAGAATTTAAATTCAAGCCCCTCCAACCTGTATATACTTATTTAGCATTCTAGCAGAATTTAATTATCCTATCTTCAGATTTACTTGTCATAAACACAAGAAATCCAACATCTTACGTTGGTTTCCACATTACCACATCCTACATTGGTTTCCACATTACTGTGATAGAATAGTGCAGTTCAGTCGATGCATTTTGCTAGAAACAAGGGATTAGCTCCAGTTCTAATATTTCTTTATCATAAATTTCTGCACATCTTTCTTATGCTCGCAAAGTTTGGCCAATGGTGATTAACATATATATGTAGTAACCTTTACTAAAGTTCTCCTTGTAATTTTTTGACAGATGACATGAAGAATAATGCGTATTCGAGGTACTTGCTCTTATCTGAAACAGCAGAAAAAGGCATACTGATTTAAATAGAGATCCATTTTTAGGGATAAAAGGAAAGTTTTAGGTATTCTCGAGGTGAAGAGGCAAATCATGCATTAGAGTTTATCCTAAGAAGAATGGCTTGACAGAATTAAGACAAGGACATCGAGGTCCTGACACGTGCCTATTTACCAGACAAGTGTGCACTGGCATTAGCATCCTCTGAGCTTAGCTTTTTTATATCATTTTTTATTGCCATTATCTCTCATCTACTAACATTATGCATGTTCTAAACACAAAAAATCCCAAGGGACACAAACTCATTTGGCAGACACGAACCTAACCTATGCTACAAAATTTAAAATAGAAATCAGGTTATTAAATTAAGGATGTAAATATAGGTTCAGATAGCATACTTCTGAACAACTGAAAGCCATACTGAAGGGATAAGGGCAGAACACCAACAGCACTGCAAACTGCAACAATAGACTATGGTTATGACACAAAGCATAAGCTATATTGATAACTTGTTGTATATAAAAACAGTTCTCAGTTCTCACCACTATAGCTGCCGCCAACCCAGTCCCAAAATGCAAAAGCATTGTTAGGGTCAATTCCAAACTCCTTCACAAGCTTTAAAAATAGAAAAAGGTATAGTTGAAAATTTATCAGATTAGAATTATGGTTCTTGAGTAGTAATATGACATTTGGAATTTTCTAACAGATTAGCCAAACATGTTAAACAGCCTGAGGTCTGAATCAACAGAATTTACATAAATCACGCAACAAAAAGGGGAGAAACGAGGGAAAGGATGTTTCAGGTACTAATACACAAACCCAAGAGAAGAGATGATCCACTCCTTAAGAGTTCGAGCATTTAACATTGTTTCAGCTGTCGTGAAGGTAGCTAGTGAGATTACTTGTAATAAAAGAATCCCAAGAATTGCTGAGGTCAAATATAGAGAGCATCTTGTTTCAATTAACAGCCATCTCAACAAAGTTCTGAATACTGCTATTGGATTCTTTGTTGCTAGCAATTAGCAACAATAAATCATCATTAAAATTGTACCTTGTTCAGTCCAATCCTGCTGTGAAGCCCATATTTTACTCCTACCTGCAATCTGAACACCTAAAAATAAGGAGATGAGTAGATGATGATAAGAAAGTGTGCTCTAGGATTAGCATCTATTTTGCAGGAATGCTAATCCTTATTGAATACAAAATCTTCCATGCTAATCCTTATTGAATACAAAATCAGTCTCTAGCAGTAGTCACAGCGCATATAGGCTAGCTTGAAGCCTTGAAGGCATGGATTTACCTGGAAGCAAATGGGCAGCAGAACACAAGCATCATCTTTCAGTGTCTAGATTATATATATACACAGATTCCATTCTCCCGACGACCCGAAACACATTAGGTACACAATCTGGGGGCACAAAGCAAATAACCTGAAATCTGTCAGGTAACAATGGCCATCTCCAATCGTTCAAGTAATGGTTAAGGGCCGCAGCAGTATATTTTTTGCCATTTCTCAAGGAATCCATAGGCTTAAGTTATTGTACACTAAAGTATACATCATCTGCAAATGATGAAAGCCTCGAACTTGGCCACGGTTGCAATGGTCTTATTCCGCACATACACTAACCAAGAGCTAGGGCTCAAATTGCCATGTCAACCATAATGGTTCCGCTGTAATATTTTGACGTGTATTATAGCATCCTATGCTCCATTCATTCAAATAGCTCTATAGCACATAACATTGGGATACTATGCCATCATTAGAAAATAATCATTGGTTTTTCAATATATTCTACTGTAGTTAAAATACTGAGTCTCATTTCATCTCTGGCACATAAAGCCGCTTCTTAGAATGTCCTCCATACCTAAAGCTACAAATCTACAAATAACTCTCACAGAGCAGGGTGTTCAATATGTTTAAAAAGAAATACACTGGCTCAGCCTTCACCTAAATAAGGGCATGAAGAATAAAATGGAGAAACCAGAGGAATGGTCAAATTGCAGCCGTGTATGTACCTTTTTCATCGTTCAAGTTTGCTCAGCAGATTTTCAAGCTGTGGCAGTTCCTGCAAAATGTCATTCCAGTTAAAAGGAAAAATGCAAAATCATCTGAAAAATGCAATCTAGTTACTTTTTAAAGAAAGAAATACAGTATAGGAACAAAATGTGGATACATGAAAGGAAAAAAGTAAAAGAAAAGGCACCTTTCCCATTGTTCAGGAGAGACGATATCAGCCTTAAATCGAACCTCCGCTCTCAACCGTGATTTTGCCTCAATAGATTCAGTACGCTTCTCAAAGTCATCCTGTAAAAAGGAAAAATGCATTGTACAATAAGAAAGATAAATGGGTCAAGTCAATTGTATGAAATATACAAACTAAAAAGCAGGCGACTTCTTTTGGTATTTAGCCAATATGTAAGACTGGTCTAACCCCAACTGAAGGAACTGATGCGGCAGATCTTGTAGAACCAAAGCCTCTTGGTTTGGTTTGGGCTTTCTGAGAAGTACCAAAGATCACAGGAATTAGAAGAACGCCTTGTTTGAGCAGTTCAGTCTGGTACCTCTCAGCTCTTTGCATTGCTCGAGTAACAGATGCTTTCGAACCTGCCAATATAACCTAAAATACTTTTCAATTCACAAGCCACTATATGAAATTTTTGAAAAGAAATGAGAGAAGACAAAGAAATGTGGTACACATGCGAACCCCAAATCCATCGACCAATCTTGGGATGGTACGGCATTTGATCAACTAACAAGAACAAATCACATAAGAAATGCTGACAGGTAATTCAATACATCAACACTATGAAAGAAATCCGCAAGGCATGCCGCCAGCTAGACAACCCAGAGTGCCACACTACCTTGTAGTCCTTGTCGTGCAGCTCCTCGATAACACTCTGTGCCACGTCCTTGGCTATGAATGTGACAAAGGCAAATCCTTTGTTCTCTTTTGTGTCCTTATCCTTCATCAACCTCACCTGTCATGCACCACAGTATCACAAGGTACTACATCACATTCCATGTCACAAAGATGACAACCAATACCAAAAAAGCTGAGAACTTTCAGAGACCTCATAGATTTTGCCCAATGGCTCGCATAACTCGCGGAGATCCTCCTCGGTTGTGTCACGAGGGAGGCCACCAATGAACACCTCAGAGCCCTGTGGTGGCAGCGCAAGCAGCTCATCCCACTTCCTCTTCTCTTCCTCGTCCCCAGACCCATCAGCGCCACTCTTATCCATCCCGTCGCCGCTTGCGCCTCCCGCGGTAGGTTCGTCACCTTCAGCCGCCATCCCTGCATCGTCCTCCTGGCCGTCGCCATCACCATCGCCCTCGATCTGCCTCTCCTCGGTGTCATCCTCCTCCTCCGGCTCGTCCGAGTCCTCACGGCGGCGGCGATAATGATGTCGTGCCGTCCATGATGTCGTCATCCCCTCCAGGTCCACTGTTCCTCCGGCCTCCGAGTGCTGCCGATCCGACATCCGAACAGCCTAACCCTAGAAACAACAACCAAAAATCACCAAAATCAGTAATCCTCACAAAATCCCGTAAATCGCATGATTCGCATCGAACAGCAAATTGCACACACGCGCTACGGATCGGCGGCGGAGATCAAAATCGGTACCTTTGACCGGAAAAAACCTAGGGAAATTAGTCGATTCAAAAATCGCGACATGATGCAAGAGAAACAGAGTACAAGATTAGCGATGGCGATGGAGCGAGAGGATTCGATTCGATTTTGATTGATATGTGAGCAGCAGAGAAGGGATCGGAGAAGAGGAGGAGGCGAAGCTTCTTGGAGAGTGGAGTTGTGTGGTTTGGGGAGGATTTGGCTTTTGGATGTTTGCTTGTCTGCCTCCAGCTGAAGGAAAGGCCAACATGGAGTCGAACAAGCTCCACTCCGGGCGGCATCGGCCTCGGCTCGTCCTCGTAAGCGATCGAACGGTCTCCGTGCCGGATCTTGGTCCCGTCCTTGGCGTGACCACCGACCCAACACCGGAGGGGTCAAGATTGCCGGATCTGTTGATGTGCTGCCGAGCTCCATGACAGCGGCCGGTAGCGCTTCGTTGGTGATGCGCTGTGGACGAACCGGTCGGTGAGGAGACGCAGCGAGCCGAGGAGCTCGTTGGTGTTCTTGCGCGCTCGCGTGGCGAGCTTCAGACATGAGGCACCCCAACGGCTTCCGTGGAAGGTGCTGAGGCGGTAGTACTCCTCCGCAGCTTCCCAAACAACCTTACGGTCGCCGTCCTCCTCGGCGTCATCGGAGAGCAGCCGCCGCTTCCTCCTACCGCCCTCGTCGTCCGAATCGGAGTCCGAGCATCGGAATCCTCGTCCTCCTCGGCAACACAGAGGTGGTCGTGGGCGTCCCCACGGCGGTGAGGTCGGGCGTCGGCAAGGAGGAGACGTCGAATCGTGAGGATAGATCGGCGATGTGCTCATCGTCGGTGGTGAAGAGTACGACACGCGATCGTTGGCGGTGGCGAGGTTGTGGAGGTGGACAGGCGATGGGAGTCGACGACAGCGGTGGCGGTGGGGGCAGGATGGCTCGGAGGTCGCGGTGCACGCCTGTTGATGAGGAGGATGCAGAGGGGCCGGGAGGCGAGAAGGAGGCGAGGAGGCGCGGCGGATGCGACGGGTTAGATGGAGAAGCGGATGGAGTCGGCGGGTGAGGACGAAGGCACATGACAACGCAGCTGCCGCAATGGAGGGAGCGGTGAGCGAGGCGGGCGGATCACGGGGACACTAGGGCTGGCGGAAAAGAGACGCGGCGGAGTCGTCCAGGCGTGGGGTTGGGGGTGGGCTGCGGTGTGCTTGAGGGTAGTTTGGGGATTAGAAATTGTAGAATGGACCGCCACCAACTCAAAATTAGAAGTAGTAGAGATAGTTGAGAGAATAAATTGAAATACAAAAAGAAAGATACCTTATATTTATAAATAAGACTATTTAAAAAAATAAACCTTACAAACTAGAGGAAGGGAGTACTCGATTCAAACAAATCTTTTTTAGGCGGTTTCAACCGAACGCCTAGCAACTCCAGGCTATAGAAGGCACGCGTACACGCAGAGCGGCCGAATCTAGGTGTACACGCAGTTCTTCCCAAGACTTCTCCCTCAAACGAAAAGGTAGATCCAATCGATGACGCACGTGCAAGGATTGAAATCTAAATATTATCCGTAGCCGAAGAATGAAATCTCGGGGAGATCTCATTATTTTAAATAAAATCTAGATAAATTGTAAAAATAAAATTTAAATTCCAGACGAATTGTAAAAATAAAATTAAATAGAGTTTCACAGACATCAAACTCCATATCGATCTCACTGCTCATCCTGATCTAGTCTCATCCGATCCACCTAAGGCGAGGGTCCTCAGATGGAGATTTTCCTTTCTGCAGTCCTGTGGGTGAACTCACCACAAGATCCATATATATGTTTCTTGATCTATAGAAATACATGCTGTCCTTCCCGAGACAAATCCAATCGATGACGCACGCGCAGGCCAGCCCAAGGCGGGAAGCAGAGCCACCCGAAGAAAAAGCAACACATAAAAGAAGTTAGCAAAAAGCTGTTAATTTCTTTTGTCTACTGCCTCTTACCGGCGACTCCGTGCATCGTCATCAACATGCTATAATTTGTGACGTTCGGGTTTGATGGTAAGCAATTTGATCTTACCAGATGAGAATAAAATTCTTCACAACATGCGCCACATATTCCCTGTTGACGTGAGATTAGCTATATATCAAAACGATTATAGTACATTTGCTCCCAGTGAGATGTAATTGGATATGAAAGTTTACACGGCTGCGAAATTTTCCCAATACAACGGAGCTAGCTATGAAAAATCATAGTTTGAATTCCTGATTGGTAGAAAATCAATTGTGGCCCGTGCAAATCAAGAAAGGAGAGTATCATGCAATATTGATTTTTGCCCCTCGCAGAGGAGCAGAATTATTTAACGCTTCAAAGCAAGCATCGTCCGATGCATCATATGCACATTGCCTGTTGTAAGGCCGAAGGGCATAATCAGCATTTTCTTTTTAAACATCGACATCATGGCGGATGTCAATGAGAGAAAAAGAGCCACTTTATCATACATATTACTATAGTCTACGACTGATAATGCTAGACAAAATTATGACCAAATGTCGATGAGGCACGGTCACTACTCCATCGACGCATCCTAAATGGAAGGATCGGACACATTCCTTCCCAAATTTAATTGAGATATCAAACCGAGTTGGAATTTGATGAAAATTTTTGGAGAAGATTTTGGGTTATTGCTAATGCTCTCATCAACATTTCAGAGTAGGATCAAATCTGAGGAATTTTTGAAAATCCATTTATTGCTTCTGTGCTATTGAAGAAATGTTGTATTTGGTTTTCCGGAGGCTTCAAATAAAATGATAAATTTATAAAAAGTCCAATGTCGTTAACCGGCGTCATTAACAACCATAATTATTTTCTTAGTTCTCGTATTCGGTTGCTACAATCCTGCGCTACAAGGAGCAAATGCTCTGTTTATTTGTTTCAGGAATAAGTATTTTGATACATACACAAACTTCATAAAAAGCATTTTGATAGGACAGGAAAGGAAGTTTGAAACCCATCTTTTTATATACTAATTGGAGGTCCTTCTTGTAACCCCCACGTTAATCAGAAAATGCTAGAAATTCCCACGTTAATCTAAAAATAGAAAAATTGCTAGAAAGTCCCACATTATTCTTAAAAAAGAGAAAATCTTGGTCATCCAATCTCTTTAATTGTTTTCATCTTGTGAGATATATGATAAATCAGAGGAGTACCATATGGAAGAGAAACTTTGTTTTCCTTATCGCTAGAAACTCCCACGTTAATTTTACAAAAAAGAGAAATTCAAAAGCGTTGGTCCTTATCATTCTTGGCCATGATTCATATAGCTATACATATAGGAGTCCATGGCAAATAAAAAAGGCGAGTCCGTGTCTAAATTTTATATGTGTCTAAATTTTATATGCATGACTACATGTATCCCATTAAGAAAAAGGAAAAAAAACTAAAGATGGGCACACATTGAAGTTAAAGATGAAAAAAGAAGCAACAAGTGAACCATGATAAATGGCTATGATTAAAAATTGTTGTCCATGTTAATTGAAACAGAGTAGAAGCAACAAACTGAACCATGATCTATGGCTATGATTAAAATTGTTATCCGTGCTAATTGAAATCGAGTTTGAATGAGTTCCGTTCATGTACTATTGTGTATTGGGAAAACTCAAGTTGTTCGTGCCGGGAGTTTTTTATTATATAAAGAGGACTCAGAAGGTAAATAAAGAGTAGATATATAAAGAAGTCTCTCTTTATTACACAATCAAATAGCACATATAGGAAAGAAGATTAATTCAAATATATTGTACAATATAGTTCTCCATTATTAAGAATAAACAACGACAACGTTCATCA
Source organism: Guadua angustifolia (assembly GCA_036346375.1). Taxonomy (NCBI): domain Eukaryota; kingdom Viridiplantae; phylum Streptophyta; class Magnoliopsida; order Poales; family Poaceae; genus Guadua; species Guadua angustifolia. Next base: position 44,011,202 of record CM070515.1, read on the forward strand.
CAACATTAGTGATTTATATACATATGTACAGAAAATGTAAATCTAACCGTAGCAAATTAACTAACTCAAAACCTTCCTCTTCTGACAGATCTTATCATCCGTGGTCACATGCTTGGACTCACGAATTTCACAGCTATATATGTAGCTGTAATAGGGCGGTAAGTGGGATTTCCACCAGACAATCTCAAATTTCCCATGAGGTGCAGCGTCTCCAGACATGACATCTTGCTTGGTGATTTTGGGGCCCTCTTCATGAGAAAGCCCTACTCGACATTGATCGTAAAGCTCACAATACCGAGTAGTTTCAGCTTTTCTCGAAAGCAAAAAATGTTTGCTCTTGATCCCAGAATCACTTGGACCACCTCTGCTAGGTACAGGTTGATTTTTCGTCACCCCAAGCGTCACTCTAAGGTTTTCAAGACGGCCTCGCTTTTTCGTCTCGTCAACAGTACTAGCTCTAAATAAGAAGGCCATGTTGCTTAGATCTATGAAAGGTCCAGTGAACTCCTTATACCTCTCTCGATCAAAATACGCATCAAACATCCACATTGCCAGAGATGCTAGTTTTGGTTGCCCTTCGGGATCTGAGCTTCCAAATGCAAGGACCTTGAAGAAGTACCAGTATGCTTCTCGCGACAAATTTCTTAGACGAAGAGCCTGCGTCGTTCCAAACTTCGCGATCCTGCCGGAGCGACTTGTGACTATGATTTTACTTCCGTGCGGAAGGCAACTCTGAGAATAGGAGTATAACCTTCTGCATGCACCCTCGTCAACATCCTCATCTAGTTCAATTACGACCAGCAATCTTTCTTCATTTAAGGAGCTATGTCTATGTCTGGTCACTCCATCCCTGAGGGATTTCTCCTCTCTAAAATCGCTCCCACATAAAAAGATAATACAAGAGAAGTGATTGCGCACCCTCTCGTCGCAGCAAACATGCTCAACAAGTGTGCTCTTCCCAACTTTTCCCGGACCAATGATCGGTAGGACACCTAGACTATCAGCAGCGGGATGTTCTATATGCAACAAGAAGTTGACAACCCATTCTATCTCCATTTGACGGCCAAACATGCACTTTTCTATAAACATATAGGTGCTGTATGGCTGGCGATGCATCATAGGGTAGCTCTTCAGAAGCACAGCAAACTCAATTATGTCGGTATTGAGGGCTCCTAGATTATCAAGCACCTGTTCTAACTCTCCTGTGCCATGTCTACTACCAGCAGAGAAATGAATGCGCTTGGCTGGATTGAATTTAGACAGGGCTAAGTAGTGATCACTCACTTGATGACCTTGGGCCATCTCTTCTTCTTCATGTGCTTGGCGTCTGAAGGTGTCGAGCACGTGGAAGCCTCTGTACATCTCTTCTCTGAGCATGTTCAGTTGCTGAAGCATGGCATGGCTTGTGATGTGCCTCCCCTCGGCCTCCTCGACGGTCACGCGAAGCCGAAGCAGCATCCTCTGTAGTCCCCAAAGGCTCTCCTTCTTGGACAGCGCCGGCGACTTCAAGTATCTGTCAATCAAGAAGGAGATTGATCTGCTGGCAAGTTCGCCTACGATTCCAGCGATGAACGCCTCCATTGGCAAACCGGAAGCCTGTCTCACCAAGAGAAAGAGGTGATAGGAATTACGTACGTATCTGATGCGAGAAATAGTCTTTGTTTAGACATTGTCAACCACCTGTTCTTTGACCGGAAGACTAGCGAAATGGACATGAATGAAGAGGATACATTTCGACTGTTTAGTCCACGCGGTTGCTATCTCCTTTCTTCCTGTCGCTGGCTAGTTTTCTTAATCGGTAGCACCCACTTGGAACGAGGAATAATTCCTGTGGGAAATGAAAACGGTTTCGTTTGAAATTTATTCGTTTCAACAGGGCTTTTAATAGTAGCGGTCGCCGCCGCGTTGCGGAAGACAAGGGTACCTCCTTTGCTTCCGAAACTCTCTTTTACAGTGCCAAGTGTTTGTATTATCTTTAACTATAGAATTAATGTCTTGCGTGTTGCGCCAGGCAAATGAACGGTTGGAAGTCCAATAGCAGCCGGCGAAACAACAGACAAATGTACTAAGGGCATCCGCAATGGTTAAAATAATTGCTTCTCTATAGTAAGATCCATATCATCTATATACCATGCTATAGTAAACTCTTGCAATGGTGAATCTATATAGATGTCTATAGCTATTTTAATTAATAGAGTGCTATCTCTCTCTTTCTTCATTTAATTAATAGACAATCTACAGATTACATAGATAGCATTATTTCTATCTCTTCATTTAATTAACTTGTCGCATGGGATAGATCTTGATATGAACTTCTTATAGATAAATGACTGACACCATTGCGGATGCCTAAGAACTTTAAGGCCCATTTGAAATTCCATGTAGGGCAGTTCTTTTCTTCACACCATGCATTCACAACTTCACAAGTGCCGTGCGGCGCACCCGCAAGAACAAACCAGCAAAGCAGTACTCGGCCGCCCCGGCGACACGAACACGCGCCTCGGCGCACCGAGTCGGAACGCCAGACCAGCACGTCCGATCCTGCGCTACAATTAAGGAGCAAATGGTCTGTTTATTTTTTCAGGAATAAGTATTTTGATAGTACTTAAAAAGCATTTTGATAGGACAGGAATTAAAGGAAGTTTAAAACCCATGATTCTAATTAATTTAGTCCAAGCCGAGAAGAGAATCATCATGCATCTTGCCATCCCTACGCACCTGTAGGTTGGCAGCCTGCTCGACAGCACGCTGGTCTCCGTACGTCGGCGGTGCTGCATGCCTTCATGGTGATCGGACGGAGCCGGCCAACGGCGGCTAAAGGGAGTAGCCACCGGCGTCCGCCGATCAAAGATGATGGCATGCAGGGGATGATTCGTTGCTGTAGTGCTGCTAGAGGGTTCGTAGGTGCGGGTAGGGCCCAGGAGACAGTGAAAGTGTAGGGTTGATTCGTCAACTTCTTTTGTCCACTTGCCGGACATCCCTGGGTATATGTGTCTAAAGCCCTACTAGCTAGAGGTTGGGCCCATCGCGATGGCTTGTCCGCTCGACGGCTAGAGGTGGGGCCGCATGCCTAGACTATACTGTATCATCATAGCTTGGTTGGGCCACTGTATGCCGTGCCTAGGTGTTGTGCCGTGCCCGTTCATCTCGTCCTCGACAAGTCCACTGCAAACATGGTCTATTTACGATTCGTTCTGACTTCGTACCATGCAGATCTAGAATTGGTCTATTTATACTATTACGACGAGAGGAAAGGAGTTGGAGACACACAGAACTGAGATAGTGGACACAAATATTCAAAAAAAATTAAATTTTTAGTCATTCTTGAATAGATATAGAGTTAATGTCATGCTAGAAACCCTGCACCCAGTGTCGGGCGGCTTGGTGCACGTGCTCGATGTCAGAGTATGTACTCTCCGATCTTTATTATTCACCTTTTAACATCTCTATTGTCTCCCCTTTCTCTGCATGCGAGGACCGTAAAAGGCGCTAGTCGTAGAGCGAACCACAACATGATGCAATGTCGCGACCAAATGTCCTGCTAAATGCTTTTTTTAGATAAAGGATTAAGATCCGGTCTCTACAAGTGCACACAACCGAGTTTTTACAAAGATCACAGCCGTAGAGCTGTAATGAAAAAAGGGGCAAAGAGAACTTAAAATCAAAAGCAAATTCTATAATTTCTTCTCCATCCATTCTTGGCAAAGATGTCCAACGCCACGACCTCCAATACCCTGCTTGCTAGTCGGATGGTCTCCCTGTTATTCTCATACTACAATAGTGCCTAAAACCGCAGCCAGTATGTTCCCCTGAAAGTAGCCTGCATAAAAGAATAATATTATTTTTTCTCAAAAATTAGATCATTGCGTGTGCATCAAATAGCCCATAATAGGGCAACACCCCCCACAAGAATCATTTTTTTCACACTTCTCAATGCCTGTTAACCAACGACTAAGCATATGAGACATAGACTTCAGCAGTGATAAACCAGTAGCAATATGCACACTTCGCCAAATAGTTTTTGAGTGTTGGCAATTAAAAAAAATGTCTTATTGTTTCATTACAAGTACAGAAACAACATTTTTTATTCCCATTCCAATTTCTTTTAGCTAGATTGTCCTTTCTTAAAATTACTCGTCATTGTAAATACTAGAGGAAAATTTTAATTTTAAAGGAAGTTTCACTTTCAAATGAATTCTTGGTAAAGGGTGCCCTGGTTCATCAAATAAACGTACATAGACCGTACAGAAAACTACCCATGTCTATGTAAACCGCAGTGAAAAATATCCCTTCTATCAGTAAGCTAGCAATTAGCTATTTTTGCTACTAGATTGTCGTGCCCCGAATTTTCACGGATTCGGACACTCTGTGTATGCCGTACTAGTCCAGGATCACGCTAGTACACACAGGATAAACAGGTTGAAGTACTACAATCATACACAGCGGAATAAAATAATTAAGTACTTCACGCATAATATAGTCGAGTTACATGACCTTATGGTCGCCTTACAATAATTAAGCAGAGAGGCGATAAATATCATCGATACCAAGTTCATTGGCGGAAGCAAAATACGATAAGCGGAACCACTCCTAGCCACACTCTTGAGTGCGACTCAACCCTTAACCCTCCGGCCTTGACGAACTCTTCATTCCAAGCCGCACGGCTTCTTCTTCTTCGAGGTTTTGTCGATGCAAGGGTGAGTATCTGACATACTCAACAAGTCATGCACAATGGCGGTTCTATTACTACATGCATGGCTTATTCCAAAGGAAGGGCTTAATTGGTTATTTTGCAAAAAGCAACATTTCTTTTAATAGCTAATCTTATTAGCTTAAAAAGCGATAAAATCAGTATTATTAATAATTAAATTCCTCAATTCTTTTCAAGAGTTTTGGCACGACCCTAATTTCATCCACACGACTTTTTTGGCACACGACCACCCATTCCATATTTTTATTTTGAAAATCTACCCTTATTTTGTAATCACCGAGCAATGTCGATCTCATGAACACGGCTATTCGAATAGATTCACACACACTCTGCAGGTCTGTACACTTTACCCACGATATCTGATCGTTCACCACGGTGATTGATTGCAACAAAGTCTTTGAGAGACTAACACTTAACGATGATCCTCTCGGTATTGCCTTTCTAGTACTTCCCTCACCGAGCCAAAGTCTAGAACAAGCGAATACCGTTAGATGGGTACCAAGTCAAGCTGACAGTGCGCTCCACCAAGCAGTTACACCTTTGTGTAACTGTCACCCGAGTACCAAAGGAAAGATATTAGAAACCCTCTTGAACTAGGTCCGTCCCATTCCGGACAAGTGGTTGTACACGAACTCGGTTCAAAGGCTCGCAAGGTTAAGTCCTTAATTGTCCGGGCAAGACTTCCGATTTATACAACTCGACACTGACCTTTACATCTCAATGCATTCCGATGCCACACAGGCCCACATGGCACGAAGCCTTCTTGCCACTTGCCCCGGTCCAAATCAATTCCCACCCCACTTTTGTAATTAAGCAACACATGCCATTTTCCACATTATTCCATGAATAGCACCACACAGGTTACCATCCTAATCCATCACATGACATAATCGCACTTTTTCAAAAATGCGTTCCATAGTTGTTTAGTCAATATTCATTTGCTATTTGAAAGACATTCAACGCATATGAGCAAGCTAAGCGACTAATCACGGTCTAGCCTCCCGTGTTGGCATCATATTAGCATCCAACATAATTTAAACATCCTAGGGTGACAAGGTATTCAGGGCATATAACGATATTAACAAGGTGGCATAATCCAATTGGTATTTTAGCTACATTTCCCACAATAAGCAGTATCATTTTTAATTAATATAGCATGCATAAATTGAATCGAAATACATTTTTTAAAATCTAGGGCAATATGGTCAAAGCATGACTTGCCTTGAAGAGGAGTTGGTTCTGGTCGAGGTTCTGCTGACGGGTCTTCAAATTCTCCTTGGCGAAACCCTACGACTTCAGTCTCTGGCCACGACGCAATCAAACATACAATAGCACTCAATACAGACAGCAAGACCATTACCAAAAATAAAATAAAAATCACCATTAATTAGTTCACATTTTTACAAATTTTTGGGCACTGGAATCACTCAATTCCGAGTTAAAATGCAAAAGTTATAGCCTTTACAATATTCTGAAAATTCATAAAAGAATAAACCGAATTATTCCCCTATTTTCCACCGATTTTCCGGTGATTCCCCCGCGCGACCGTGTCGGCACCGAGGCCTCCACGTCGCTCATGGTCAGCGAGTGGGCCGGTTTGTCAGCTCACCCGATGGCCCGCTCACTGACAAGTGGGCCCGGTGAACAGTGCTCGACCCCACACGTCAGCGACTAACACGCGTCGAGGAAGCATCAAGCCACGCATATCATCTACTCTCGACCGTAGGATTCGGATCAAACGGCGCTGAAACTACCCGAGCGGTTTACTATTTACGGGACTACGCGGCCTCACCTCGAGCGTCGGATGAAGATCAGACGGCTATGGGAGCTCGCAAAGAGTCGAAGAAGAAGCGGCGGCGCTCGTTGCCGGAGTTGAAGAAGACGACACGGGCGACGGCGTTTCCAAGCTTCTCCGGTCGGAAGAAGTAACCACACGGATGCGTCTCGGCTTGGGGAACTCGGTGAGGGTCTCAAGTGCGGCGGAGAACGGCGGACGGTGGCGAACAATGAGGAAGAACCGAGGCGGTGGAAGTACCAACTTCGGTGAGCTATTGCGAGGGCTACGGTGTACGAGAGCTAACGAGGGAGAAGGGGAAATGAGCGGGGCGAAGAGACCAATTTAATGAGCTATCGCCGCGGTCGTCGAGATGCCTCGTAGCGCAAAATCCCGAACAAATCGCGGCCAATAGGAGGCGGCGGTGCGGTCAAGCGCGCCAGATCCGATGTCGTCGATCCGCGTCGGCCGTCCGTCGCGATCAACGGTGGAGAGCGGCGGCGATTAGGGTTTTTCCCACGAGCACGATGTTGGGCCGCCCAATATCACGTAGCTAGGCATTTCCGGGTTTTACGAATAAAAATAAAGACAAAAATTCATAGTAATTATTTGGGGCACTAAAAATACCCGAAAAATTCTAGAAAAATTCTAGAAAATATTTCAGAGCATTTTGAGCCTAAATAAAATATTGGTTTTATTTTTGATAATTATATTTTCTGATATTTAGTTACTCAAGGAAATGATATAAATAAAATCCAATTAATCCAATAAATCCCAGAAAAATTTGATAAATTCAATTAAATGCAATTAAATGCAAATAAAGGTTGGTTAATTCATAAAAATTCAAATAACTCCAAAATTTAAAATTTGGCCAAATTTCGGGATGTTACATAGATTGTACCATGCCGTCAATTTATCCCCAAATAATAATCTTTGAAAATTAATATTTAGTGGCATCTGAGTCATGACCTTTGCCATAGTATTATGTGGGTAATGAGTAATGTTATACAGGCTTGGAAATTGTACCTTAAGTGGTGTATAACCCATCTAAGTGTCCTCCTAAAACCTGGTTTGTGAACCATCTCTTATCCGAAAGGATCTACATTCCAGGAAATCATCCTTAACCTTTAAAAGCCTTTTCCAAAAATGTGAGTCTCCAGGTTTAATATGCACTTGGGACAAACATTTGAAACTTAGATATTTATTTGTAAGCAAGGTCTGCCAAGTCCCATCCTCATTTAACAGTTTAAATAACCATTTGCTTAGAAGACATTTGTTCTTAATCTATAGGTCTATAATACCCAGTCCTCCTTGATCTTTAGGATGACACAGCCTTGCCAAAAAAACCGAGATCGATAAAAATCCAGCCTTTGTAGAACACCCTTGGGAATTTCAAAGATGGTCTCATTGGGTTTGTTTCATGTCATGTCGTGCCTTCCATCATATCCGAGCATGAGATTTGGCTCATGTGCATGCGTATTGGCGTATTGTGATGTGCTTTAGCCGTACCGTGCCTATCATGCCACGTGCCAGCTAAAAAAAAATACTCGACCCAATATTCAGATCTAGACCTAGCAAATTCCTTCAATTCTCTCCAGTCGCTCCAGTGACTTCCCCAGCCACGAATAATTGTCGGCGTACATGTTATATATCATCTTTGGAAAGTCTATATGCCTACATATTACAAGCATACAGTATATACCAGCATATTACTAAATACAAGCATACAACAATAAATATTAACTGAACATTATCTACATAAATCTACAAACAAACACAAGCATATAACGATACGAGCATATTACTAAATACCAACTGTGTAATATATACCAATAAATGGCTATATGCTAGTAAAGAATAAAAAAAGTAAGGAGCAAAGAATCTATTAAAGAATTAAATAATTGATAAATATACGACTAGTCTTTAAAGTATTGCTGCTAGTCGCCCTCTGTCCTCATCCACCCATATCGGCCTATAGCGATGGCTTCTCTCGATGGTCCTCATGTATCATTAATATTTTTATAAAATTTTTATTTGATTGTCAAATTCTAAGAAAATTCAAAAATTCGATAGTACTATGTCCTAATAAAAGTTTGATGATCAATACGTAGATTTGTTTTAGTAAAAAAAAGGTTTAAAATTTTTGAAATTTTACAAAAAGATTCTAAGGAAATGCATACACTACTACACAAATGATCTTTAGTCCCGGTTGGTATCTGGCTTTAGTCCCGGTTGCCAAACCGGAACAAATATCCGGGACTAAAGGTGCATGACCTTTAGTCCCGGTTTCCCTAACCGGGACTAAAGCCCTCTCATGATGTAGAAAATATCTAAAAATTATGATGAACTCAAGACTCGAACCTGGAACCTCCTGCATGCCACCACAGGACACTCCCAACTCACACACCCACGCGTATTGAATAGACTAGGATATGCATTCCTTTTAAAGTATGCTGGAACGAGTCTTTAGTACCGGTTGCTACTATTAGTCCCGGTTTGTGGCTAATCGGGACTGATGGATCGGTATGAAAGGTCGTTTCTCTAGTAGTGTTAAGGTCTCATAAAAAGTTTGAATCATGATCACACTCAGTGAATTTATAAAATTCTTACAAGAGCACTGTGCCATTTATGTCATTTCTATTTTTGATTTTTGAAATATAACAAATGAAGTTCAATGCTTATATAGATTTCATTGAGCAAACAAAAAAGCTGAAAATTTTTGAAAATTTTATAAAATGGTACAAAGGCAATTCTTAAGATGTCATAAATATTTTGGATCATGATCACACTGGAGAAAATTTATAAAATTCGACAAAATTACTGTCCCAATTATGCTCATTCTGTTTTTATTTTTAAAGATAACAAATGAAGTTCAATTATATTGAAAATTTTTATGTATGACCCTACACTACTAAAGATAGTTTAATAATTTTTTAGATCATGATTAATGATTGTACAATTTTATACAAATCGGCGGTGTTTTTGCCTAAATTTTAAAATGTCTCAAAAATTCAGTTTTTCAACAAATTTTCATGAAAGATGACTTTCTTAAGGGTTATTGGAACAAATCCGGTCAAATTTAGCCATTAAAGTCAAAAACAGCAAAAAACTCAAGATTTTGGCGAGATTTGGCGAAATATTGCGAAATTTCTGAGATTACTATAGCAATTTAATTTTTTCAGATATTTTTACCTGGCGAAATTTTGGATCCGTCCTGGCCAGAATCCAAAGTCTCAGCTGAGATTTCCGAGATTTGGCGGTTTTTGAAATATCGTAGTTGGCCTTCTCACAGTTCCACAAATTTATTCCAACTCGTACTTCCTCGGTATGTTGCGGAGAAATATATACTAGGAGAACATTCTTGTTCTTTCGGAGAAGATGAGTATAATGCTTTCATTTCACAAATGTTCAGCTTCTAAATTACAGATATAGCATCATACATCATATTCGAAGATACTAAGCTCGCCTGCTAAGCTTCCATAAAAATACAAGGATTGTCGGCTACTAATTATTCTTCTAAAAGCGTTTCTTCCTGGCGACCATGCGCTGTGGCCTGCGTATCTCACAGTTAAACATGTAACTGTAGTAAGGTGGCAGGTGAGATCTCCAAGCAAGTACCTTAAATTTCCTTGAGGCCTAACATTTCCAGAATAAAGATCTTACACACTCATCTTTGAGCAGAGCTATGAGCCAAGGTCTGAGCAGAACCTATTTGATAGTCATCAAGAATCACAAAATATTCAGAAGTAGCTTTGTTTACTCTTCCAAGATATACTGGTTCCACCACCTGCCAAGGATCAGCAAACTCTGCCCCATGCAGTAGGAGGTTCTTTTGCTTGAATTCTTTGTAACTTGCAAGAGCCATGCTCCAGAAATGGAGATTGAAATTTGCACCGATGAAACACCCATTCATCTCCCTGGCCAAGTCCATGGCTATTGGTGCCAATTTTGGGTGCTCCTCCGCATCTATGCTTCCAAACGTACGCACCTTGAAGAAGTACCAGTATTCTTTTGGAGTTGAATGATGATCAATGTCCTTTCTCCATTCACGTTAAGGTTTTGATGCTTGACTATACCTCCATCTCTTAGAGTCACTGCACTTCCATCTACATGGTCATATCCTAAAACGCCCCAAAAATTTCAAAAATGGATTTGTCTGAATTTATTGGATTTATTTAAATTTTTACCTAATTATCCGGATTTATTTGATCCATTTCCTTGATCCTTTCCTTTTTTGGCATGCCTCGGGATTTTTCCGCTTTCCTTATCCGGCAATACGCCCTTCCCCAGCCCGTTTTGCCTTCGGCCCATTTCTTGCCGTGCGGCCCAACCATTCCCCTCTGCCCTGGGCCGTTTTCTTCGCCCAGCCTGCTCCCTCCGCACCACGCCGGCCCGCTTCGCCTACGCGGCCCGATTTCCCCATCCACCCGGTCCGTTCGATGCTCACCCGTTCCGTTCGGGCGCTTGTCTTCCCCTTCACCGATTGTCAACGCCAGTCGCGTCACCATTTACGCCGCCTGCGCTGCGTCGCCTCACCGTCGCCCTCGCCGGCGAATCCCGCCGCGCCTCAAGCTCTCCCCGGTCAGCGCCTCGAGCCCTCCCCCGCGTTGTCACCGTCGCCGTCGAACTCACCTCGCTCGAGCTCTCTCTCCCCGCTCGCACCGCTATAAAAACCCCGCCGAGCCCTGTTTTTTCCCCGCCCTGAGTTCGTACCGAGCTTCTCCTTCCGTTTTTCCCACTCATTCCCCCTCCGGCGACGTCCTCCACCCATGCGTCGGTCGTCTTCCTCGTGCCGATGCGCCCATCTTGTGAGCTCGCCGCCCTCTTCCGCTCTAGCGCCAACCGGTCCCACGGTCAGCGCCTCTCCTCCCATGAATCTTGGGAGAATTTTCTCTTTTTTGTAACTCTTCATATGTAATGAATTTGAACCTACAATTTTATACATAGGTAGAGTAATCTATTAAGTACATTTACAATTTTTTCAGAATTTTTCATAACTTTTATTAGTTGGTGTGCACAGTGTGTACACAGAAAATCCTGTGTGCACAAGATATTTTGCCCTTGAGCAAACACTCTATTATAAACATCTCCTGGTATAATGCTCGCCTTTGAGCGCTCATGGTATTTCTCGTAAGGATTTTCTATGTAAAATACATGCCTCCTGTTCCCTATTTTCTGCGCGTTAAGATCCGATTTGTTGGCGACGCAAGATCAAAGCTTCTGTCCGCAGCAGAGGAGAAGCGATTCTGAGACGAGGCTCTTCGTTGCGCCAGAATTCCGAGTCGGTCTAGACGCGCGCGTGTTCTAGCGAGGACGCCGAGCACTCGTCGAACCAGGCCGTCGCAGGCGGGCGCAAGTTCCGCGCGGCAGATCGAAACAGCAAGCCGCGTCCCAAGTGGCAACGCAGCATGCAGATTGATTCCAAGCCGATCTCGTCGACGTGCAGCAACAGATCTGATCGAAGCGTGCTGTCCCGAGAGGGCGAGCGCGGAGCAATTTTCGGTCCCGGTGGCAGCAGAAATCGAAGGCAACTCCCAGGCGGCTGGCTGCCGGAGGAGGACGCGTCCCAGGCGGCAAGCACAGGTCACGTAAAGAAGATGATCATCGTTCCCGACGAGGCGTGGCAGCAGTGCGCAAACGTCAAAATCGTGGCTCCATTGCGTCAGGAGAAAAGCAATCGGCCCTCACGTCGTGGGCTACAGCGGTAAAAGATAGAGATCGGGGTAGTAGATCAGAGTAATTATCCTCTATCCAACAGTGCGCAGCACTGTACAAGTAAAGCGACAGCATCAGAGTTACATCGTAGTTACGTAACTCAAGCAAGCGTGTACTTACCGACAGAATTTAATTGGCACCGTAGCGACGCGACGCGAAGGGCAAAAGCCACGTTGTCTCATTGGCACAGTATTGGATGTGGCAGCCGAAGAAAAAACAGAGAATATATATGTAATAGATATTTTTCTATATGGCTACTCTGAAGTATAATCTTCTATTGCTAGATCGAGATACAAATTTTTCTCTCTGTTAAGTCGAGATGTGAGCTATTCTTGCACAGGTCGATTTAGATGATACTCTTTTGGGGATTGACAAGATGCCCACTGCATGGCCCTTAGAGGAGAAGCAATGCAAATATCGTAAGGTCTTATCTCAGATCTTGTAACAGCTCGAAAACTTTAGAACAGTAAAAATATGATATTTAAATTTGATTGTGAATATTTGTGGATTTTTTTAATATTGTTTGCTTTATTTGAATTTTCTTGGATTTTTTAGTTATGAGAAAAATCCAATAAAAGAGAAAATAGGAATGAAAAAGAGAAAAAGGCAAAAAATATAAAAAGTAAAAAATTTAGAAAATTGCCATGAGAACCCTGAGCATGCAAGTAAGCCATTTTGTCCACTAAATGAAATTTTGCACATAGAATAATGAAGAAATAAAATAAAGAGACAACTTTTAATTCTAAATAATACATTGTCAGAATTTATACAATATTTTGGAATCTTAAATGGAGCTGTAAAAATTGCCATGGAAACCTAAATACTATTACTACATCTATAAAAAATATCATAAATTAATAATGTGGTTTAGCACTTTTTGAAATTTAAAAACAGAAATTCTAAAAATCTGGAGATTGACATGTCGGAATTTATATTAAATAATGGAGTAATGTTTTGAGCTTAAAATTTTACAGCAGCATTTATAGATCAAATAAATCTGAAAAAAATTTAAAAATAATAGACTTTATTTTCTCTCAAAGAAAAATCAAAATCGAAATAAGAATTTAGAGCGATCCTTTGTTGTAAGAATATTAATAATTTTTGGTAACTTAGTTTAACCTCAACATTTTACCAGAGATTAGCTCTGTCCAGTGACTTCGGTCAAAAGTTTGGAAATTTTCTACCCTAATTTGACAGCCCAATAAAATTTCGATTGAATGGATTGACCCGAGCCGTCCTTTGCTTTTGGCCCTATCTCGACATGTGGGCCATCGTCCTTTCCCGTTCAGTCTGTTGGCACGCATAGCAGAAAACCAGCTCAGCCACTGCCGGTGGACCCCGACCCCACTGGCATTCTCTTCTCTTCTTCTTCTTCCTCCTTTTCTTCTCGCGGCGTCTCTGCTCTCCTCGATACATCCTTCCGGTCCATCGCCTTTAAACCAATTCATCGCATCAAGACCGCCCAAGAGCTCGTTCATTGCCACGTTAGTCCTCGGCCCTTCACGCTTCTATTCCGTGCCACCTCGCCATTTGAGAACGACCGAGCTCCTTCATCTCTGCCCGTAAAGCCTCCTCGATAAAACACCGCCACGACAATTTATTTCCTCCGTTTTCCTTGCCACGGCAAACTTACGGCAACATTGGGCAGCGCCAAGTCCGCCTCCCCTCGCCAAAAGCAGCTGCCGCGACACTAATTTCTCGCTTTGTTTACGCCACGCCACGGTAGAGGTACTTCTTCGCGCCATCTCCTCCTTAAAACAAGACCGAGCCCATTTACCTCGCCGAGTGATCACCCGAGGCCGAGTTCGCCGTTCTCCTCGGCTATAAGTAGTGCACGTGATCACCGAAGCAACGCCCAACATCCCCTCTACTCTCTCTTCCTCTCGCAACAGGCGCCAAAACCTTCTTCTCTTCCACCATTGCGAGAGTTTTGGAGATCAAAAGCCAATTGCGATTCTCGAAACACAAACAACCAAACCCAAATTCCTCTCAGCCTTAGCATCAGAACCTCATGAGAATCAAAAGCCCTCAAAAACAATTAGGAATTATCAACGAACTTGCCGCCCACTTCGTCCTTCTTCCCCAAAACCGGCGACGGTGGTAGAGCATCACGATTGATCTTTGACTCCTCAAGCTTGTAACATGGAATGATTTCTACTCCCTAATGCTCAAATCGTCACCCATTCGAGTCCTTACCCGTAGTTCTTGCTCACGACCAGCTTCCTCCATTCTGCGCGCAGATGAAGCTCGGTGACGCGTTGTTTCGATCCTTGCCGATCGACCTGAAGCCCTCCATCTAATGCACCTCGGCCATTTCGTCCTTTATGTGCCACGCCGTCACCGAAGATCGCCGGAGAGTCGTCACCATCCCGCCCAAGCTGGTCCTCTGCTTCCTCTCACTACCGACGGGCCCCATTTGTCGATAAACGCAAGCAAGCCACTTGAAGAGGTAAAAGACGCTTTCAGTTCTAGCAAGCGTATTTCCTACTTTTAAATGCATTTTCCAATCGGGTAAATATTTAAACATGAATTTATTTCACATTTTCAGTCCAAATGAGCTGAAATAAAATCATAAATTTGTATAAAATAAAATACTTACAGAATATATAAAATTATTTTGAAAAAGATTTACGGACAAATTTGAAATTCAAATTTAAAGAAAAAGGCTAAAAATATGCTATGTATAAAATTCTTGTAAATGAATTCGAATTACCTAAAACCAATTTTATTGCAATCCTCATGCTTTCAGAAACCCAAATATATAAAAATATTTAAATTTCATATATGTTTGAATCATTTTCTGCTAAAGATTACATTCAATACGATAAATGTTCAAGCATGAATAAATTGTGTACAAGAAGTCTAAACTGAATAAAACTGATTTCTAAAAACTAGTATTTTAGTGGGTTACCCAAATATGCCAAAATATTTAGGAAATAAGTTTGACTTGAATAGGTTTATAATAATCGGCAAGAAGAACTGATTTAGATTACTTTCATAATAGACTTCATCCTTCACGTGCCAACAAATCATCTAGGCTAAAATCAAAATAATACAAAATTAGTTTCAAAATATTTCTAAAGTCATCCCCTATTTATGCTAGAAAAATAAGTGATCATGTTTAGTATAGTCGCAAATTTAAAATAAAACCAGATTGCCGATAATGTCAATTTTTTGATCATTTAAGCCTCTTCGGCAATCTGTAAAACTTCTTGTCTAATTTCCAGCCCTACTCCTAGCCATGAGACACAACCCTGTCAATTCATGTTTGCTTGGAGTTGTTGTATCATCTTCACTGCTCTCCAAATCCACATCACTCAAATTGACTTGTTCAAGAGCAGAAAGGACCCGGTGGACAACTTTGCTGTTGATAAAGCTCTGTTTCTTTTTATTGCTTGGAGAGAACTTCTTCTTCTCTTTTCTTTTGTCATTGTCATCTTCTCTTGATGCTTTTCCTACAAGTTTAGGACAATTTGGACGAATATGGTTGAAATCACCACACTCATAGCATCTTGAAGGGCCACCACCAACTCTCTTTCTCATTCTCACATTCTGCAAAGCTTTATTAAACCGAGAAGAGAGTGATGCCAAGTCTTCTTCCGGAAATTCCTCAATCTGTTCATCGGTTAGTGAAGACAAGAAGGACAAAGCAAAACTTGAAGAAGCATTATTTTGAGACATGTTAGCTTGAGAGGTCAATGCAATTGATTTATGATCGATCCTCCTAGTAAGAACATCCAATTCATGAGTTTTTAGCTTAGAAAAAGAACATCTGATAAGTTCAATCATGACAGTCGATTCTCTAATAGATGTAACTTTCATCTCCCAAATAGACATATCTAATGCACCAAGCAATTGTCTAGCATTTGTAGCCTCATCAAAGAAAACTCCAACAACACGTAAGTTGCTAAAAATCTTATTGAAACGTGCAAAGAAATCATCTAGTGACTCACCAGGCTTCATCTCAAATCGCATGTATTCTTTCTTATATATATCTTGGCGAACCTCTTTGATAGTGTTAGATCCCTCATGATAATCACAAAGAGATTTTCGTACCTTATATGCAGACATGAGATGGATCACGCGGTCGAAGTCACTTCTTCTCAAACCTTGGATGATCAAATTTCGTGCTCTGCTATTCGCTTCAACCTGTGCTTGATTGGTTTCATTGATTTGATCATTCTCAGGAACTTGATATGGTTTGTACACCTTCTCCCAGATTGCAAAGCCCTGAACTTGAATGTATGCCTCCATCTTTGCTTTCCAAAACTAAAAATCAACACCATCGAAAATACAAGGTTTTGTCGAATACCTATCCAATGCTACGGTTTCTAATCACCGGTTAAGAATAATTAGACAAACCTTGCTCTGATACCACTTGTAGGATCGAAATATACTAATGTAGCAATCGAGGGGGTGAATGATTGCGCGGAAGCTAAAATCAAATTTTGAACTTTTCAAACACCCCAATTGAAACTCAAATTGCTTGGAAATCGGTTTATCTGATTGGGAAACAAATAGACCGATCTGGGCGACGATGAGATTACTTGGACGACCGGTTTGGGCACTGGGCGACGATGAAGCACTTGGGCGACCAGTTTGGCACTTGGGCGAGTAGTTTGGCACTTGGGCGAGCAGGTTGGGCGACCACGTGAACAGTTGGGCGACCACGCACCACATCTGGGCGAGCAGACCGATATATGTCCACTAAAATAGAAATTCCTGAAGATCCAGCTGTTGGATTGATGTTAAATTTTAACTGTAGAAACTAGACTTAATTCTACAGCTAACACAAAAAGAATCAGGTCAATCGGATCTACGGATCTAAAGTTATGTCCTTTGCAAGATGACCAAATCCGGCGACCACGCGAGCAGTCGGGCGAGCAGGATATCAATCTGGGTGACCACAAATTACAGAAGATCTAACCGTTGGATTGATGTGAAATTTTAACTGTATAAACTAGACTCAATTTTGAAGTAAACAAAAAAATAATCAGGTCGATCGGATCTACGGATCTAAAGTTATGACTTTCGCAAAATGACTGAAACAATTAGCGATCTAACAATTGGGCGACCGAAGCTAGCAATCAGGCGACCACAAATTACCAAAGATCTAACTATTGGATTGATATGAAATTTTAACTGTAGAAACTAGATTCAATTTATGAATCAAACCCAATAAGAATCAATCCGATCGGATCTACGGATCAAAAGATATTACCTTCAAGATGATACCTTTGCAAAGAACCGAATTCCGTGATGAACTTCATGATCTGCTGTGATGAACAAAACTTCAGCGATCGATCAACTATGCCGAGCCAAGAACTTGTAAGAAAGATCTTTATTTTTGATCTGTTACGATTACTCAAACAAAAGAGTACAACCCTAAAATCTTGCTCAAGAATAAGCAGGGACACCCTCCTATTTATACAAAGCAATCCTACAGAGATAGGATACAACTCCACTTCCAACATGGAAAGAGTGCGTATACATCTCAACTTGGCCCAACGTGGCCAAAAACAACTCTTGCGTATGTGTACAACTACTGCTGTAATTACGTGACTAACTAACCTCCATGTGCATGTTCTCTAGCCCGAACGTCCCGCATGACATCCTCGACCACCAAGACCTCGATTCCTCCACGAACCTAGTCCCAACCTCGGTTCCTCCATGAACCTAGTTCGGTCCGTCATCGACCACGTTAAGCCCTCGAGCAACACACGCACATGAATAACCAAAAATAATTCCGAGCACAAGTCCACGACTTGACTCAAAGTTAATCCATGCAACCACTCACATGAGTGCATTGCATCAAGCAAAACCATTATGCTATCACCAGCATAAACAAACGATCATTTGAGCAGAAGTCCACGACTTGCCTCAAAAACAATCTATGCAACCACTCACATGAGTGCATTGCATCAAACAAACTTCATCATGCTATCACCAGCATGATAATCATCTCAACATAGCACATGCACAAGCACCACACATGCCATAACCAAAATCACTTTACAATGCCAATTTCACCATTCAACCAATTTTTATCACATGATCATGTTGCACCCATGTTTGCAAAATTGCTATTTTGTTTATTGCATGTTATTTCATGTGTACAAATAGTTTCAACTTAGTTTGGGATTTAGATATTATACCTCTTGAATTACACCCTACCTTGTTAATTGTATTCCATACTCCACTTGTCACCTCAGGTTGGTTCACTATAGTTGGTTAATAATGAAATCAACATGGATGGTTAGATCGGATTAGATTGTTAGCCATGCCATGTCATCACATGTTCATGAAATATTGATTATTAATCTTGACTAATGGAATATGGAACAATGTTATGAATATGTGTGTCATGTGTGGTCACACAAAGAGATTGAGTTGTCGTATGCGGAGAGGTCACACAACGATGTTGATTTAATGAGAAGCACGTGGTGCTTGGTAACCAACCAGAGGTAATCATTTTAGATTGAAGCAAGTAGAAGGGCAAGTGTGCGAGGTGGGCTCGATGGAGCCGAGGGTATGTGCAAGTCTTGCTTTAATCAATCCTAAGGACTTAACCTTGCGAGCCTTTGACCTGAATCAATCATGCAACCATATGTCTGTTATGGGGCAGCCTAGCTGACTAATTTGCAAAGCCTTAGCTTGAGTGTTATCGTGGTGATGTGAGTCCGGGTGTACGGAGGAAACTCACATGGCGCAAGAGGGGAGCCCTGTTGTGGTGGTGTAACCCTTTAGTGTTGAAACCTCAGCGGGTGGCACTGGGTTAAGAGGATGCATTGTAAAGGCTTTGTTATAATCATTCGCCTGTGTGGTGCATGGTTGTATCGTGTGGGTAAAGTGCATAACCTCTGCAGAGTGTACAAACTATTCAGATAGCCGTGCTCACGGTATTGAGTAATGCTCGGGAATTACAATCAAGGGTTAGTTAATTAAAATGGACAATTGGATGGGATGGTAGGATGCCATGTGGATAATGGAACGTGACTTAGGATGGAAATTTGATTTACTTGAGAATCATTGAATCTATTTACTGTTATTATTTGTTTTACTGTCTTTTCAATCTATGTAATGTATGTGTTCCTAAATGCTGCTTTATTGCAAATAAACCACAAGCCATTCTTTGGAATAAGCCTGTATGTAGCTATGATAGAAATGCATTCTGTGCACAACTTGTTGAGTGTTGTTGTACTCACCCTTGCTTCAACGACAACAACAGTGGAGGAATCATCGCCCGTATTGGAGGAGGATGTTCAGGTGGACACGAGTCACTAGGCCAAGCCTTGTCGATCCTTTGTGGTGTCTTGATGAGTCACTCGTCTTCTATTGTTTTCCATTGCATTTGTCTTATTTTATCTTAGCATTGCCTGTGAAATTTGAATAATTGTAGGTGATCATAAGATCATACACTAGTTATATTAATAAATGAAGTCTTATTATTATTATCGTTGTGTATGATATGATGCTTACCAATGTTAAGTTATGTGCACTAGCGTTGATCCTGGGACTAGTGCGGTAAAACACAGTGGATTCGAATTGGTGAATTCGGGTCCTTACACTATCCTGCGGCCTGGACACCACGGCCGACACTCTGGCCAGCGACGCCATGGTCGTGCATCTCTGGAAGGCGCTCGCCGGTGGGCTATCTAGGCGTCTGTTTGTGGATGTCTACCGCAAGAATAGCATGTGGCTTTCGCTGCGCTTCGTGTCCCTCTCGGACGATCTGCAGGCCGCGATCCTGAGTAGGCTCGGCGGTAAGGACCTCGCCAAGGTGGAGTGCTGAGTAGGATCTGCTGGAAGGAGAAGCACGTGAGGGCAGCAAAGACCGGTAGCTACCATGGCTGATCTTTGTGTTAGTTTAATCTTGTGATTTCATAGTTTGTTTTGTTCTCGTATGAACAAGTTTGTTCGTCGGTTTACTTCTTGAATTTGTATTCGAGTCGGTTTCCATGAAAGTGTCAAGTTGCTTGACGAGCACGTTGTTCGTGTCGTATTGAGTTTAGACTTTCCGATCGGGATTGTTTGCGCTTGAGTCTGATTTGTACGATTGTAAATTGATTCTATATAAGCAATCGAGGGCGAAGCATCGACGACGAAGAGAGAGATCGAGGCGACCTAGCCGCAATTTCTCGGTCCGTCCACGATCACGCTCATGATGTCTATTGCTAGCAAGGAAATGGCAAAAGAGGTGTGGGAGGCGATAAGAGACATGCGTGTCGTGGAAGATCACGTCAAGAAAGCAAGGGTGTAGGTATCAAGCATCGGTTCGATCGTTTGATCATGGGCGATGCTACAAGCATCGCAAATTCTCTTAAAAGCTCATTGCCACAATAGGGGAGGTACGTTCACTTGGCACCGAATTGAAGGACATCACCATAGTTGAAAAACTATTTAGTGTCAGTGCGGATCGATTTACACAAATCATCGACACAATTGAACAATTCAAGATATTGAGAACATGTTGTTGCAAGAAGCCATTGGACGCATGAGGGCTTTCGAGGAGAGCACCAAAGGGAGACGCCGTGATCACGACGAGAAAAGAGGGAGCAGCTCCTGCTCACTTGTGCCCAATGGGAAGGCCTCACCGTTAAAGAAAAGAAATATAGAGAGAGGTCGCTATGGCACAAGCGACTAATAGTCATGGACATAACGAGGTCGTGGCGTCAGTATGAGGCCACGACCATGAACATGAAGCAAACCGAGGAGAAGATGGTGAAGAAAGAAGATATAAGAAATTTGACAAGTCAAAGATCAAGTGTTTTAATTGCAACATGATGGGGCATTTCGAAGAGCATGCCATAGGCCAAAGTGGAACGGACACACTTTGTTGAAAACAAAGAAGATGCAGAACCCACACTTCGGTTAGCGAAACAAATGAAGTCGTACAAGCTATCCAGAATGAGGAACAAGCGTTATGCTCAATGAAGATAAGGTAATCTCTGATCTTGTTAATGATGTAGGGCTATTGTAGGAACGTGGTATCTTGATATAGGTGCGAGCAACCATATGATTGGATCCAAGGAATCCTTCACAGAACTTGATGAAACAATCAAAGGTACTATCAAAATTGGAGATGGATCGGTAGTGAATATCTATGGGTGTGGTTCAGTTCTTTTAAATTTTAGGAATAAGGAACACAAAGTACTCACTGAACATATGGGTGCAATGAAACATATTTTGAGATATCTAAAGGGACACTAAATTTTGGTTGTGTGTACTCCAAAAGGATTGAAAGCAATCTTGATTTAGTCCGGTACATAGATAGTGATCTTGCAGGGCTTTTGGATGATAAGAAAAGTACATCTGGTGTAGTAGTTTCCTAGGACCAAATTTGATTAGCTAGGTTTCACAAAAGCAAAAGGTGGTATCCCTTTCATCATGTGAAGTTGAGTATATTGCAGCAACTCTTGGAGTTTGTCAAGTGATTTGGATTAGTAGGTTGTGTAACACCCTAGAAAATGAGCAAAACAAATAAGGTGGCATGTTATGACTTTACTGCATACTTGAGTTCTTTTTATTGGAATTATTTCTGGAATTTCCCTTTTGCTTCCAAATTCCAATATTGAATTAAAATCTTTTGGAATACCTAACCTCTTTTTATTGGAATTATTTCTGGAATTTCCCTTTTGCTTCCAAATTCCAATATTGAATTAAAATCTTTTGGAATACCTAACCCAATACATGAAAGGAATTCTCAAAAACCCAAAGTAATATACCATGTCAATCAGTTTTATAAAATACTAGGATTCATGATAAAAATAATATAATTTTTCCAAAATTTTTGCTCAGAATTGAAGTGCCCTAAAAATTCAAAAATAGACTAAAAACAGTCAAGTTTGAAGAATTTTAACTTGCAAACCACAGTAGAAAATTAAGTAAAACTAAAGAAAATGGAAATTATGATCATTGGATTACTAGTACAAAAATTTTCAAGATTTTTGGAATAGCATAGCACCACCGTTGAGCCTACCCAAAACCATACCAAAAGCGCTTTATTTTTTCTAGCTACGGTGAATGGCGATCTCTTGACGAAGCATCGCTGGTCGCCATCACGATGAGCCTGCGTGATCGCCTCGGCCCACTGCCAACCTCCCTCCTCCTCCTCTCTCTCCCAGCCCTGCCCAAGCGTTGCCACGCGGCGTCTCTCCACGTCCTGTATGCCACCATTGCAGAAGACTTCTTCACCACGCTTGCCTCGTCGAGTTCTTTGCAGTGCCCAAGCCGTCATCACTATGGCGAGCTCTGTGCTACTAGCCATATTTAAGCCCTCTGGCATCCCCGCCTACCAAGCTTAGCGTTTCCGCCCGAGTTCGCCGAGTTCATGCCAGCTAAATCTCACGAAATCCACCGTCGGGTGAGCTCAATGATCGAACTCGATCGCTTTGAGTTACCCTTCCGCCTCTCGACCTCACCCGTGCCTTGATTTCATTGTTCCCGATCGAACCGCCGCCTCAACGATCTCCTTCTTCCTCACCTCTAGCGCACGGTGGTAGCCCGCTCCGACAGTGCTCCACCGCTTCTCAGATGGCCTACCGACGTGTTTCAAGTCGATGTGTTCTAGTACATGTACCAGTTGTCCTTGTTATTCTTCTTCCTCCTTTTCTTTTGCAAGCTGTAAATAATGACATTTGGAGGTGCTAGAAAGTAAGCATGTCATATTTTACATTAATATAACCCTTCACTTCACTATTCAAGCTTTCACTTCTCTTGGTACTTACTACTCGTGACGCAGAGAAACTATTTAGTCCATTGGTGCCCTTTCTCAAAAAGTCGCTAAGTCATTTGGGCACGGTTTGTTTGGGCTTTTTCATCAATTTAAAAGTCAAAGTCTAAACAAATATGTGGTGTTTTACTTAGGCTTTTTCAAAAGTTATAAATCTTCATATAACTAAAAGCCAAAAGTCACCAGAAAAGTATTTTTTGGCTTATTGAGAATTGGTCTTAGACTAATGCCACTTAAGTTAAGGTAAAATTACTCATCTCTACGTTGTATAAAGACAACGTATCCTATGCACACAGAGCTTCCCGTGTACACACCGTGCACACCAACTAACAAAAGTCATGAAAAATTCTGAAAAAATTGTAGATGTACTTCATAGATTACTCTACCTATGTATGAAGTTTCAAGATCAAATTCATTATATATCGAGAGTTACAAAAAAAGAGAAAATTCTGACAAGTTTAAACTATTTAGACTTGTCAGAATTTTCTCTTTTTTGTAACTTTCGATATAGAATGAATTTGTACCTACAATTTTATACATAGATAGAGTAATCTATGAAGTACATCTCTAATTTTTTCAGAATTTTTCATGACTTTCGTTAGTTAGTGTGCATGTTGTGTATACGGGAAGCATGTGTGCACAGGATACGTTGCCATGTATAAAAGCCGATTACTTAAACTTTTAAGTTGTTTAAGTCTAAAAGCTGGTTTTAAGCTATAATCCAAAAAGGCTAAGGCCTGTTTTGGGGGGGTGGGGGGCTTAAAGAGCTTTAGCTTTTAAGAAGCGAGTAAACCCTTAAACCGGACAGATTTTAAGTGATTTTCGGCATAAGCTAGAAGCCACATATAGCTTTAAACCCTCCAGATAGGTCAGATTTTAAGTGGTTTTCGGCATAAACTAAAAGCCACATATAACTGGCAAAAGTCAAAAGCAGGGTGGGACGTACTTTCACAACTTATTGTGGAGCAAAATTAATTATTTGCTAAATGATCTCTCGCAAAAAGTTACTGCTGCTTTTTAGTCCAAAAAAAAATCAAAAAGTAGCTTTTCAAAAAAGACTACAGTCCTTAAATAGATCCTTAAGCCTGAATAACCATGGCCTAATTTTGTTGTAGCTCAATACTTATCGAGTAATTCTTCCTCCTCTTGATCATAAATGCAGTTCTGAAATTCGATATTTTGAATATTAAATTTCTTATAGCCCTTAACAACTCCGGCAAGGTGCTTGCATGTATTCTGGTTCATATGCCATACACATATCCTTTGATGAGTTTTAAGGTAGAACTATTTTCATTGCTTTAATTAGCCATGGCTGCATCTTCATCTGTCAAAATAGTTTGTGGCTTCTTTCTTGACATGACCTTTAGAAAAGTTTTAAATAGCCAAACAACACTATCTGCAGTCTTGTCACATAGAAGTGTAGCACCAAAAATAGCTGGTTTTCATGATTACTTACTCCAACAAACAATCCAAAAGGACGGCCATCATCCAATTTTCTGTATGTTGTGTCAAAGCAAACATCAGCACAAAAAACTTCATACTCCGCAACCATTTTAGGAGGTGTTGGTACAGCTCCAGCTCCACCAAAATTTAGAGTTGGTGGAGCAGGGCATTCCTAGCTTCAAAAATTTATGGAGCTGAAGCTGTGAGTACATTAAGAAAGTTTATAGGTACGTCATCTTGTATACATTTTAGACTAAAAATATAAACTTATTTCACTTTATTTTAGCCTAAAAGCTCCAAATCTAAGGTGGAGTTGGGATATAGAGCTCTGCCAAATAAGGCCGTAGAATCAACCCAGGAAATATTGGTTATCAACTTGAATAGAATAGAAAAAAATTCACATTTTCTTATGCTTTTTTCTCCATATATTCCAACACCCCTCCAGTGTCACCTTGTTGTCTTCAATGACCTCTTCGAATATGCTCTTTTCTTCATGTCTACACGAGTAAATACAAGATTCTCAGATCCGCATGCTTGCTTGTTTTGCCGTTAGATCGATAGTTAATTAAGTGCAACTGCCTACAGATTTGGCAACTTCAAGGCTTGCAATAAATCTAATAACTAATAACTAATTGAAAATTCATGTCTGTGAAATCATGTGCTGAAAAATTGGCTAAGTAATGAAATTGGCATTGCAAAGTGATTTTAGTTATGACATGTGTAGTGCTTGTGCATGTGCTGTTTCAATTGATTAATTGATATGCTGTGATAGCATGTTAATGATTTTGCTTGATGCAATGTGCTCGTGTGAGTGGTTGCATGGATTGACTTTGAGTCAAGTCGTGGACTTGTGCTCGGATGCATTTCTTGTTTATTCATGTGCAGGTATTGCTCGAGGGCGAACGTGGTCGATGACGGGACCGGAACTAGGTTCATGGAGGAACTGAGGTTCGAGACTAGATTCAGGGAGGAATCGAGGTCTTGGTGGTCAAGGAGGTCATGCGGGACGTTCGGGCTAGAGAACATGCATATGGAGGCTGGTTAGTCATGTGAGTATGGCATGTGGGCTTTACACGCGTGCAAGAGTTGTATTCGGCCATATTGGGCCAGGTTGAGATGTATACAAACTCTTTCTATGTTGAGAGTGGAGTTGTATTCAATCACTTTATGTTTGCTCAGTATAAATAGGAGGAGGAGTCTCCTGTTTATTTTGAGCGCTTAGGGTTTAGAGTTTGTACTCTTTTTATTTAGAGTACTATAACTAGATTAGAAAAAGAGAAATAAAAATCTTTCTTGTGACGAAAGTGCTTCTAGCTATCGCTTTTTGTCCCGCGGCTGGAGACTCCAAAGGTTCTACGACTAGAAATTTTCTTGCGTTGCGGCCAGAGCGCTCTTCAGGAGGCCGGCGACTTGAGAGTCGAGATTTTTCATTGGCTGGTTGCTACGTACATGCAAAAAGACCTGTGCAAGTCGTTTTGATTTCTTGTTGCTTGCGGTTGATACATGCATGCATGCAACATGAAGTAAAAAGGCAGTGCATGCATGCAACAAAAGGATGACCAGAAGATTGGTCCGTGGTAGTTGAATTTTCATCAGGGAGTTTGGTCCGTCGTTGCTTCTGAAGTTCAATTTCTGTCACTTTTGTTTCAGTCAAATTGCGAATGTAATATCTCGAGATCTATAGATCCGATCGAGTTGATTCTTTTTGAGTTAGCTTCAGAATTGAATCTAGTTTCTACAGTTAAAATTTCATATAAATCTAATGGTTGGATCTTTAGCAATCACTGTTTTAGTGAATAGGTATCAGGCTGTTTTTATTTGGTCCGGCGTGAATTGATCTGGTTTGGCACAGCAGAAATTTGGTCCAGTGTACACGCAAATTTTTCTATCCGGCCATGGCCGGTGCTGAGTTTTTAGGGGCCCAGGACGAAATTATAAACGGAGGCCCCTTAACATAAGTATCAAAATATTTTTATACTATCATGTATCAACCAAAAAGATAATATTCAGTGTATTATATAAATTATTACCGATAAATAAATGGAAGTACAAAAGTTAGATTATTTACCTCAAACATTTTGTAGAGATCATCTTAGAAAATATCTTCTAACATTTCTAGATGTGAAATCATCGATTATGGTCTCAACATTAATTACACCCAATAACTTCTTCTCAATAAGTAAAGTTATCAGACCATTTAACCTTTCTTGAGACATTGTAGATCTCAAATAGTTCTTCAGTAATTTCAACTTTGAATAGCTTCTTTTAGCTGATACCACAGTTACCGGCATAGTAAATAAGATCCGATAAGTAATATAAATTTTAGCATAACAATCCACTTCTCTGACAAACTCAAAAATCTCTATAGCAGACATTGGTCTATCTGACAAAGTTATTTGCAGTATTCTTAACTTAAAAATCAGATTTTTAACTCACAACCAGATGAATCATCAACAGAGAAAGTTTTTGCCAACTTAGTACAATAATATTTAAGTTCAATATGATCCAATGACTTCAAAGTTATTGAGCCCAAAAGAGACCTAAATATACCATTGAATACTTGAAATTCTTCAAATCTGTTTTTCAATAAACTGTTTGCCATATCAACCATAACCAAAAAAAGTAATTAACTTCAAAATCTTTCTCACCTTGTAAAATTGCTTCACTACTGCAATCATTTTCATCAAACTATTAAAGATTGCTTCGATTTCGACAAAAAACAGATTGATATACGTTTACTAAAATATTAATTTTTGAAGATCCCACCGTTAGATTGATGTGCAATTTGGACTGTAGAAACTACATTCAATTTTGAAACTAACTCAATAAGAATCGGCTCAATCGGATCTATGGATCTAGAGTTATGATATTCGCAAATTGACTGTACCAATAGATGACGGGAGGCCCTAGTAATTTGGGGGCTCGGGTAGCCGCCCTTTGCCCTACCCGCCAGGCACGGCCTGTGTCCGTGCAAGTTTGGTCCGGCGTATATGTAAAAATTTGGTTCGGCGTGCAAGTAAAAATTTGGTCCGGCGCAATAAGGTTTTTGTTGAATCCGATTCGAGCAATTTGAGTCCGATTTGGGGTGTGTCAAAAATCATAAAAATTTGAATTTGGCTTCCGCGCAATCATTCACCCCCCTCTGATTGCTACGTTAGTATATTTCAATCTTACAATGTCCCTAAGTAATTATGTGAGATCATGTGATGAAAAATTGGTTGAATGGTGAAATTGGCATTGTAAAGTGATTTTGATTATAGCATGTGTGGTGCTTGTGCATGTGCTATGTTGATATGATTATTATGCTGGTGATAGCATGATGGTTTTGCTTGATGCAATGCACTCGTGTGAGTGGTTGCATGGATTAATCTTGAGTCAAGTCGTGGACTTGTGCTCGGACGCGTTATTTGTTACTTCATGTGCGAGTGTTGCTCGAGGGCTAACGTGGTCGATGACGGACCGAACTAGGTTCATGGAGGAACCGAGGTTCGAGACTAGGTTCAGGGAGGAATCGAGGTCTTGGTGGTCAAGGATGTCATGCGGGACGTTCGGGCTAGAGAACATGCACATGAAGGCTGGTTAGTCATGTATGTGCAGCAGGTGGGCTGATCATGCGTGCAAAGTTTTGGTTTTGGCCATGTTGGGCCAAGTTAAGATAGATACGAACTCTTTCCATGTTGGAAGTGGAGTTGTATTCAATTTCTCTGTTCTTGCATACGTGCAAGAGTTGTTTTTGGTCATGTTGGGCCAAGTTGAGATAGATACGAACTCTTTCCATGTTGGAAGTGGAGTTGTATTCAATCTCTGTATGTTTGCTCTGTATAAATAGGGGGAGATGTCCCCTGTTTATTCTTGAGCCAGGAATTAGAGTTTGTACTCTTTGGTGTTGGAGTACTATTAGACAAAAGAAAAGAAAAAGCTTTGGCGGCGGCTGTTTTTGCTTCGACCTGAGAAAACAATTAACGAGTTCATCGTTTTTTTTTCCGGCGGCTAGAAAACGGCGAATAAAAGATCGTGAGTCATCTTTTGCATGCAAAGTCTTGGCGCCTTTATTTTCCTTGCCGATAGGTAATGGTAGTGGTGTCTGCATGCATGCATGAAGTTCAGGAGACTTGGAAGTTGGAAGTACCTTGCGCTTGGTCTTTATTCTCTTGCGGCCGTTCCGTTGTGTTTTTGGTGAGCGACTAGAGTTGTGAGCGATCGCACATGCATGCAAGCTACTGTTCCACCTTCACGATCCGGACCTCCAAGTTTGGTTAGTTAACTCTTCATAAATCCTGATTAATTTCGTTTTCAGAGTTTGATTCGTTGAGGTAAGATCAATTCCCGTCATTATTTTTTTAGTTATCTTGCAAAGGACATAACTCTAGATCCATAGGTCCGATTGAGTTGATTCTTTCTGGGTTAGCTTCGGATTCAAGTCTAGTTTCTACAGTTAAAATTTCAAGTCAATCCAACGGTTGGATCTCCGGGAATTCATAATTTACCGAACGCATATACTCTGTTTTGTTGAATACGAAGCAATTATTTGAGTCCGAATTAGGGTGAATTTTTAGTAGATCAAAAATTTGATTTTAGCTTCCACGCAATCATTCACCCCCCCTCTGATTGCTAGATTAGTATATTTCGATCCTACAAGTGGTATCAGAGCCTAGTTTTTCTAATTAATCTTAACCAGTGATTAGAAACCATAGCGATGAATAGGTATTCGACAAAACCTTGTGTTTTCGACGGTGTTGATTTTCAGTTTTGGAAAGCGAAGATGGAGGTGTACATTCAAGCTCAGGGATTTGCAATCTGGGAGAAGGTATACAAGCCATATCAGGTTCCTGAGAATGATCAAGTCGATGAAGCCAATCAAGCACATGTTGAAGCAAACAGTAGAGCACGAAACTTGATCATCCAAGGATTGGGAAGAAGTGACTTTGACCGCGTGATCCATCTCAAGTCTGCATATGAGGTATGGAAATCTCTTTGTGATTATCATGAGGGTTCAAACACTATCAAAGAGGTTCGTCAAGATATATACAAGAAAGAATACATGCGATTTGAGATGAAGTCTGGTGAGTCACTAGATGATTTCTTTGCACGTTTCAATAAGATTCTTAGCAACTTACGTGCTGTTGGAGTTTACTTTGATGAGGCTACTAATGCTAGACAATTGCTTGGTGCATTAGACATGTCTATTTGGGAAATGAAAGTTACATCCATTAGAGAATCAACTGTCATGAGTGACCTTACTGTAGATGTTCTTTTCTCTAAACTAAAAACTCATGAATTGGATATTCTTGCTAGGAGGACTGATTATAAATCAATTGCATTAACCTCTCAATCTAGCATGTCTCAGAATAATGCTTCTTCAAGTTTTACCTTGTCTTTCTTGTCTTCACTAACCGATGAACAGATTGAGGAATTTCCAGAAAAAGACTTGGCATCACTCTCTTCTCGTTTTAATAAAGCTTTGCAGAATGTGAGAATGAGAAAGAGAGTTGGTGGTGTCCCTCCAAGATGCTATGAGTGTGGTGATTTCAACCATATTCGTCTAAATTGTCCTAAATTTGCAGGAAAAGCATCAAGAGAGGAGGACAATGACAAAAGAAAAGAGAAGAAGAAGTTTTCTCCAAGCAATAGAAAGAAGAAGAGCTTCATCAACAGCAAAATTGTCCACCGGGTCCTTTCCGCTCTTGAACAAGTCAATTTGAGTGATGTGGATTCGGAGAGCAGTAAAGATGACACAACAACTCCAAGCAAACATGATTTGACAGGGTTGTGTCTCATGGCTAGGAGTGATGTAAGCTTCACCGAGGACGATCATGACAGCGACTTCAATGAGGTAGAACCTTCTTACGATGAATTAACTATTGCTGTTGTTCGTTTTGGAAAATTGCTTGACAAATGCAACAAGAAAATTAAGAAACATGATGTTCTTGTGGAATCCTTGAATGCTGAAATTGCTAGACTTAAATCTTTGATTCCTGATGATGATGCTTGCAAATCATGTGACTTAATTTACAGTGAGCTTACTTTGCTTAGGAAAGAACATGTTTCTTTGTTAGAGCAAGTCAATGCTGAAAAGAAAGAAAATGAGAAACATATGAAAAATGCTAGCTGTTCAACTGTTGATTTGCATGATTCAACTCATTGTTCTAAATGTGCTATACTGGAATTGAAGTTGCATGATGCAAATGCTAGGGTTTCTCAAATGACAGATACTGTGCTCACTCATGAGGTTCTTTCATGCTCAAACTGTCGTAAGCAAAAAGAAAAAGTGGACGTTCCTTGTAATAATTGTTTAACTCTCTCTCGCAAGGTTGATTACTTGGAAAAATCGTTAGAACGTTTCACTACAGGAAAGAAAAACCTAAACATGATTTTGGATCAATCAAAAGTTAGCACTCATCACAAAGGTTTAGGTTTTGATTCTTATGCTCATCATAAATCACATGCTCCAACTGTTGTGAAGACACTTGAAAGTGGAAAATTTGAAATTGTCAATGAGCCTAAGAAAACTGTTTTCAAGTCTGCTGGTATGTTATCTTCTACTATGGTGAATGCAAATGTTACTTCTGTTCCTAAAGCTAAACATCATGTTAAGTACACTTGCACTCATTGTGGTAGAGATGGACACTTAGTAGACTTTTACTTTAGGCTAGCCAAACAGCAAAAGAAAGACAAGGCTAAGGCTAGGTCTAATTTCAGGATGGCACATTTCACTCCTCATTTTGTGCCTAGGGTGATGCAAACACCTTTTATTGCAAGAAACACGGGAAAGGGCAAATCTGATTTTGTGAACAAGCATACTCGTGTTGTGCCTACTCGTCGTGTGTCTCAGTACTGGATTCCTAAATGCTTTATTTCTAACCCCAGTACCAAGACCTCGACATCTCCTAGTGCTATGTAGGTTTTTCAAGAGTGGGTTGGAGAACAGAAGTTTAGTGGATCTTGGTCTTTTGCAAGATGGGATCAAGACTTGGATAGTTCTCACCCTTGAGATGGTTTTCAAAAGGCAGGTAGAAGAATTTTTCACCTACTTTGTGAGCTATTTGATACACTCATGCTTTTTACATTCACAGATATCTAATTGTGGTATGAGATGAGATGTTTGTTCATATTCCCATATGAATCCACTGGCATGTTCAATAATGTTACATCTTATATCATGCCTTTCATGCTTTGAATTCACTTATCATGATTCATGCTTATGCTTAATTGAACATACCATGATAACTCAAGCACATGTATATCATCATCTCCTCTCTGTTGATTTCATTGGTTATCCATTTGAGGGAGTTAATGGTTTTGGTGAAATTTCTTTTTGGTTGCTTTTGGGAGGTTTGTTCTTTCAAATTTTTGTTTTAAATCAATCCTTCTGGTGATATTTTTGAAGAAGTTTTTAAGATGGTTGTTTTGAGGGGAGTTTTTGAAAACTTTGTAATATTGTGTAACATACTTTTTATTTTATGTGTTTCTTAAATGAAAAACAAAAAAAATGAAAAAAATAAAAGTCTTGAGCATTGTATTTCATACACATATGTCATTTGAAGCCATGTTTATGCTACAAGGTCTTTGCAACTTTACGTTTATACATATATTGTGTAGTTTATGGCATGACTATTTAAATGGAATGATAACTTGAATTAAATCTTGTCATGGTTGAACTTTCTTGGCTATCTTGATCCTGTTTTAAAAAAAAATGTTAAATCTGAAAGCTAAGTGCTAAAGCAAAAAGTGATTGTTGATAAAAACAAGATCAAGGTTATGTACTGTCGCACTTCTTCTTTACGAGACTGCTTATCATTGCACTTTGATATGAACTTGGAAGAGGTTGTGTATGACCGAAACCATGAAACCTTAAGTTTGTGATTGCTTGGCATGGTTGAAAAGTAAGGCTGATGGTGCATGTAATTCCTTGCAATTGTTATTGTTGCAATCAAGTAATGAATCGCTTTTTCAAAGCACAAATAAAGTGCACAAAAATTCAATGTTTTCAGGTTCTAGATTGTTGAGAAAGGGAGATCATGCCATGCAAAAAATCGTTAATAGTACTTGATTTCTAGTTATGCTTACTCTACATTGTTTATGTGTAGATTTGAGGGTGCAAGTATCTTGTTGATAGCATGACTTGGTGATCAAGTTGTTACATTTGTGCATGATTCATAATGCTCAAGACATAAAAAGGAAAACAACAAACATAAAAGGAGAGAAGTTTCTCTTTTGCTCTCTTTTTGCATTCTTGATGAACCCATTGTCAAAGGGGGAGAAATTTTGGAGTCAAAGGGAGAAATTTTTTGTCACACATTGCACATTCACACACACATTTCTTCTTTCTGTTAGGGGAGTCTTTCTTTTTGATAGGGGAGATTTCTTTTAGATAAGGGAGATTTTTGTTCTTCTTCTTTTGGTCACTTTACTTCTTTTAAAAATGGTGTTGCCATTGTGAGGTGAATGCCAATGTTCGTTTCCAAATGGTGTTGCCAATGTTTTCATCAAGGGGGAGATTGTGAGATCATGTGATGAAAAATTGGTTGAATGGTGAAATTGGCATTGTAAAGTGATTTTGATTATAGCATGTGTGGTGCTTGTGCATGTGCTATGTTGATATGATTATTATGCTGGTGATAGCATGATGGTTTTGCTTGATGCAATGCACTCGTGTGAGTGGTTGCATGGATTAATCTTGAGTCAAGTCGTGGACTTGTGCTCGGACGCGTTGTTTGTTACTTCATGTGCAGGTGTTGCTCGAGGGCGAACGTGGTCGATGACGGGACCGGAACTAGGTTCATGGAGGAACTGAGGTTCGAGACTAGGTTCAGGGAGGAATCGAGGTCTTGGTGGTCAAGGATGTCATGCGGGACGTTCGGGCTAGAGAACATGCACATGAAGGCTGGTTAGTCATGTATGTGCAGCAGGTGGGCTGATCATGCGTGCAAAGTTTTGGTTTTGGTCATGTTGGGCTAAGTTGAGATAGATACGAACTCTTTCCATGTTGGAAGTGGAGTTGTATTCAATTTCTCTGTTCTTGCATGCGTGCAAGAGTTGTTTTTAGTCATGTTGGGCCAAGTTGAGATAGATACGAACTCTTTCCATGTTGGAAGTGGAGTTGTATTCAATCTCTGTGTGTTTGCTCTGTATAAATAGGAGGAGATGTCCCCTGTTTATTCTTGAGCCAGGAATTAGAGTTTATACTCTTTAGTGTTGGAGTACTATTAGACAAAAGAAAAGAAAAAGCTTTGGCGGCGGCTGTTTTTGCTTCGACCTGAGAAAACAATTAACGAGTTCGTCGTTTTTTTTTCGGCGGCTAGAAAACGGCGAATAAAAGATCGTGAGTCATCTTTTGCATGCAAAGTGCTGGCGCCTTTATTTTCCTTGCCGATAGGTACTGGTAGTGGTGTCTGCATGCATGCATGAAGTTCTGGGAGACTAGCTTGGAAGTTGGAAGTACCTTGCGCTTGGTCTTTATTCTCTTGCGGCCGTTCCGTTGTGTTTTTGGCTGAGCGACTAGAGTTGTGAACGACGGCCGCACATGCATGCAAGCTACTGTTCCACCTTCACGATCCGGACCTCCAAGTTTGGTTAGTTAACTCTTCATAAATCCTGATTAATTTCGTTTTCAGAGTTTGATTCGTTGAGGTAAGATCAATTCCCGTCATTATTTTTTCAGTCATCTTGAAAGGACATAACTCTAGATCCATAAGTCCGATTGAGTTGATTCTTTTTAAGTTAGCTTCGGATTCAAGTCTAGTTTCTACAGTTAAAATTTCAAGTCAATCCAACGGTGGGATCTCCGGGAATTCATAATTTACCGAACGCATATACTCTGTTTTGTTGAATACGAAGCAATTATTTGAGTCCGAATTAGGGTGAATTTTAAGTAGATCAAAAATTTGATTTTAGCTTCCGCGCAATCATTCACCCCCCTCTGATTGCTTGATTAGTATATTTCGATCCTACAAATTAATTCATATGTCATAGTAAGAAAGTCAGGCATAGGTTGACTGCGATCTAGGTTATTAGATATTTGGTCATTTACTAGCTAACTTGAGTTGATGCCACTCAAATTGAATTCCATATATCCCGCAGCACAAGCTGCCGGCCATCCTTCGGTGACATGCATTCTCAAATATAAGTACATGTATTATAATATCTATCCACGTATGTTACAAAATTCAAGAAAGAAAAAAATCTTGGGAATTGCTAAATGGCACTTGAATGTATTTTTGGTTTGTGAGCACTTAATTTTTTGTTTATTAGATATTGCTTTGTGATCCATATTATGCTTTATCATTTTGACTTTGTGATTCCTGTTTTTGTTTGTTGTGTTCCTTATAGTTTGTTTTGTTCCCCTTTTTGTACAAATTGTCACATTATTTTTTACATAATTTAATTTATTTAAAACTTATATAAAAAGGCCATACATAAAAGAATAATGTTCTTTTTTAACAAAATGTCACATTATTTTTACATAATTTAATTTATGTAAAACTACTATATAATTGACGTGATAAGGCCATGTAGAAAAGAATAATGTTCCTCATCTAATACCTAAAAAATTAACGACTCCTTGATAAAATAATACTGGATTAGGAAGAGATGAGACAAATTGGTTTCATCTATTAGATCGAGATTTAAAACCTCAAAATTTGAGTGTTATTTACGTAAAAAAAACACTTAAGTTCTCCTGGACTCTCCCTACATGGTACATATGCATAATGTGAAAGAAACCGAATCGAGGAATCTTCTGGTTCCAAACCCCCAAGTGGAGTCAGCTAAATAGTAGTACAACAACTAGCACTAAGTTAGATGTCAAGGAAATTCTCCTTACAACAAACAGAGCTTCCTTGCCAATCTGTTCACGAAAAGTCAAAAGTCAACGCGAAAGAATGCGGAAAAAAATCTCCATTTCAGCTAGGCCATAACATTGTCAATGGACAGGTCGCGATCCTGAGCAGGCTCGGCGGCGAGGACCTCGCCAAGGCGGAGTGCACCAGCACCCAGCTGCGTGACCTCGTCGCCGGCCACGAGCTCAGGAAGGCGAAGTGCATGGCCACGTGCTGGCTCCTGCTCTCCTCCGACCGCTCGTAGGTCGACGGCACCTCGAGCTGGAGCTGGAAGGAGAATTACATGTAGGCCAGGCGGCGCTGGCGGGTGCCATGGCTGCCGCTGCGGATATGAAATGCAGAGCTGCGTTTATCGAGATGGTGGCACGACATGGACGGCCTTCTTCCAATGCCGTATGATTATTTGTACCAACATTTTATTGATAGACTTGAACTGGATTGTTGCAATCGGCCATACTTCGACGAATCACTTGATAGAGCGTTTCCTGGAAAGGAGCGAGCAAGGTTCCGGTGGGCGGCCGAAACGGCCACCGGCAGAGGAGGGCAGTGCACGGTGAGAGACGTTGTAGCAAGGGGGTGATTTACTCTCCGTCTGCTCGGTTGTTAGGCAGGCACGTTACACATGCACGTAACGTGCATGCATGTCTCATTGAAGCCAGAAAATCAGTCAATCAAGGATATTAGCACTGAACAATTCAAAGAGATATATTTCCCTGTTTAGCTTATCTTTTCTTTGACATATATCCCAACCAATTGGTTGCCTCCAGTACTACATAAATGCATGCCGACCAATGAAAATGTTAAGTGCGATCTCTAATTCACCTTCATGGTTTGAGACACCATACAATTCTAACCCTCTTCCCCACCACTTCCGTTCTTCTCCCATGATGACGGCCGCCGCCGCCAAGGCTAAAGCTGCCCAGGAGTAGGCGGAGCATGCATGACACCCACTCTGGGCGCAAGTCATCGGTGTCTCCCGTGTAAAGCTTCTTGTCCCCATCACCCTCGACTTGCAAGTGAGCAACTATGCCCAATGGCGTGGCCTGTTCGAGGTCGCTCTCCAGAAATATGCCCTCGACGCCCACATCCGTGAGGGCGCCCCCTCCACTCCTAGAGACCAATGGACACACCTTGATGCCCTCATCTGTTCATGGCTCTACGCCGCCATCTCCCCCAGCCTCCTCACCATGGTGACAGACACCAACGCCACTACGCACACCATCTGGTCGCGTATCGAGGGCTTGTACTGTGACAACACGGAAACTCATGCATTCTACCTCGAGCAGGAGTTCTACGGACTCCAATAAGGTGCCATGTCCATGGCCGATTATTGCAACAAACAGAAGGCCCTCACCGACGAACTCCTCGCCATGGGAACACCAATCCTTGACAAGGGCCTCATCCTTAACACCTTGTGTGGTCTGAGCCAGCGTTTCGCACACATGCGCACACTCATCTCCATGCAGTGCCCTCTGTCTTCCTTCCTCAAGATGTGGTTTGCTCTCCTTCTCGAGGAGCTCATGATCAATGCCGAGTCATCACCAGCTTCAGCCTTTGTCACCTCCTCCAGCGGTAGCTCCTTCGGCACCTCCAAGCCCATCACCAATAGCACCTGACGAGGATTAAAAGCCTACTAGGCCCTTATATCTTCATAGATTCGTGACTAAACATCAAAAATAGGCCTGCTAAGCTTAGGTACATATATAATGCGTTTGGTAAAAGCCAATCTCTATTCCGAACGGTCAGGTCTCCGACTAGTTCAGTCAAAGACTGGTCGTCCCCGATCGGTGACATGGCCACCGCAACCAGCGAACTGGTCAAGGGCAAGCAGTTTTTCCCGCACAGCTCTCTAATTCGGCTTTACCGCCTAGAGAGCAAGGATGGCCAACGAGGGAATTTCAATTGAAAAAGCTCCTTTCTTTGATGGTACAAATTACGCATATTGAAAAATTCATATGACGGTGTACCTTAAAGCTATGAATCCTAATATATGGAGAATTGTTAATGAAGGTTATATTGTTACTAGTGATCCCGATCCATCTGCCGAACAAAATGAAAGATTTGTTCATCTTAATGCTCAAGCAATGAATGCTATTTTTGGTGCTCTAAATGCAGATGAATTCAATCGTATAAGTAATTTAGAAACCGCAAATGAAATTTGGAATACATTATCGCAAATTCATGAAGGGACATCCACGGTTAAGGAAGCTAAATTACACATGCTTAGAGTAAAATATGAAAGCTTTGTTATGTTACCTCATGAGAATATAAATGAAATGTATTCTAGTTTAAACAATATTGTTAATGAACTCAAGGGTCTTGGTACGACCTTGAGCGATGTTGATATTGTCAGGAAAATACTTAGGGCTCTTTCCGAGAAGTACGAGACATTGGTAACTCTATTCCTCAATTCACCGGAGTTGCCAAGGATGACGCCAACCGGACTTCTTGGTAACCTCATCACAAACGAGCTCTACAAAAAGGACAAGGAAGAGCTATTGGAACAAAGTAACTCGAAGAAAAAGAATATTGCCTTCAAGGCAAAGGTGGAGTCAAGTGATGAGGGCTCCGAAGATGAAGATACTGAGGAGGAGATGGCTCTTCTCGTAAGAAAAATGAAGAGATTCATGAGAAGGAGATCAAGCTATAGCGGTCCGCAAAGATTCAAGAAAGGGCAAAATTCTAGCACCAACCGGTATGCAAATATTCGGTGCTATGAATGCGATGAAAAGGGGCACATTGCCTGATATTGTCCCAAGAAGAAGGATGACAAAGATAAATCACCCAAGAAGAAAAAATTCTATCAAGGAAAGAAGAAGCTATTCAAGAAGCTTCAAAAGGATGGCAAAGATGAAGCCCACATTGGTGAATGGGATTCCGAGGAGGAGTATTCGGACTCCGATTCATCCGAAGATGAAGCTCCTTCAAAGAAGAAGGGGCTTGCCGGCATTGCTATCAAAGAGGCATCGTCACCATTCGTCACTCCTCTATGTCTTATGGCTAAAGGAGATGTTAAGGTAAATTCAAATGACGATGATGAACCCTCATATGATGAACTAATGGATATGCTCGAAGATTTAAATGATTATCTTGGCAAAGAGAAATCAAAATTGAAGGTTTTGAGAAAAGAATTTCTTTCACTCAAAAACTCTTATGAGGAGCTAAAGGAAGCTCATGAAATTCTCCTTGCCAAGGATGATCTAAAATCCACAAAAAATGTTAGTATTGAATGTAATCTTATTGATGTTTTGCCTAGACCAAATAATGATTCACCTCATGTAGAGAAGTCAAGTGTAGCTACCTCTTGCGATGATTTGGTTAAAATGTCATCTATTTCATGCTCGAATGAAAATTTAATTATAAAAAATAATGAACTTAAGAAACAAGTGATCAAACTAAATCAAAGCTTAGATAGATGCTTTAAGGGTAAGGACACCTTAAATAAAATTTTGGGTAGTCAAAGATGTTCTTATAATAAAGAAGGTTTAGGATATATTCCCAAAAAGAATAAAAAATTAAGTAACAAGGCTTCGCGCTTTGTGAAATCAAATGGTAAATTTTGCAATAAATGCCATGAAATAGGACATCTAGCGAATGATTGTAATTTGAGTAAAACATCTAAGGATAATGTTCATGATTCTTGCTATGTACTCAAGAGAGATAGAAATGGTAAAGTTTTTGCTAAATTTGTTGGGACTCCGATAATTGGCCAAAGAAAGAAAGCCATTTGGGTTCCCAAAACCTTGGTCACTAACCTCCAAGGACCCAAACAAATTTGGGTACCTAAAAAGGCTTGATTTTATTTTGTAGGTGAACTACAAGACCGGTGGACGGCATTGGGTGTTGGATAGTGGATGTACTCAACACATGACCGGCGACGGAAAATGTTCACTACGTTTGATTCGGGAAATGGACAACATGACAAGATCACATTTGGAGATAATAGCAAAGGGAAGGTATTGGACTTAGGTAAAATTACCATATCAAATGACCTTTCCATTTCTAATGTATCTCTAGTTGAGACTTTAAATTTTAACTTGCTATCCGTTGCTCAAATTTGTGATCTTGATCTTGTTTGCACTTTCTCTAAAAATGGTGTTGTTATTACTAAAGAAAATGATAATTCGCTAGTGTTTAAAGGATTTAGATTTGAAAACTTGTATTTAGTTGACTTCACCTCAAATGACCCATGTCTTCAAACTTGCTTAATGGCAAAAACATCCTTAGGATGGTTATGGCATAGAAGACTAGCTCATGTTAGGATGATTCAACTTAAAAAACTTTTCAAAAATGATTTAGTTGTGGGCTTGAAAGATGTGAAGTTTGAGAAAAATAGACTTTGTAGTGCTTGTCAAGCCGGCAAGCAAGTTGCTAGTTCTCATCCTTCAAAGAGTATCATGTCCACATCTAGACCATTAGAGCTCTTACATATGGATTTGTTCGGCCCAACAACCTATAAGAGCATTGGAGGTAATTCTTATTGCTTAGTCGTTGTTGATGATTATTCTAGATATACATGGGTTTTCTTCTTAAACGACAAATCCGAAACCTCAAATATTTTCAAAAGGTTTGCAAAAAGGGCTCAAAACGAATTTGATTTTATAATAAAGAAAATTCGTAGTGATAATGGTTCCGAGTTCAAAAATACAAGAATCGAAGATTATTGTGATGAACTTGGAATAAAGCACGAACTTTCCGCAACGTACACTCCGGAACAAAATGGAGTTGTAGAACGGAAAAATCGGCCATTAATTGAAATGGCAAGAACAATGCTTGATGAATATGGGACTTCCGATAGTTTTTGGGCGGAAGCTATTAATACCACTTGCCATGCAACAAATAGACTTTATTTACATCGACTTTTGAAAAAGACTTCTTATGAGCTTCTTGTTGGAAGAAGGCCGAACATTTCCTATTTTCGAGTTTTTGGTTGCAAATGTTATATTTTGAAAAAGGGTGTTCGGCTCTCAAAATTTCAAAGTCGTTGCGATGAAGGGTTCTTGCTTGGTTATTCCTCTAATAGTAAAGCTTATC
Organism: Guadua angustifolia; assembly: GCA_036346375.1. NCBI lineage: Eukaryota > Viridiplantae > Streptophyta > Magnoliopsida > Poales > Poaceae > Guadua > Guadua angustifolia. The sequence continues at coordinate 44,051,449 of CM070515.1, forward strand.
GAATTTTTAATAAAAATAAAGGTTTTGTTGAAGAAACATGTGATGTTGAATTCGATGAGACTAATGGCTCTCAAGAAGAGCAAGAAAACTTGGATGATGTAGGTGAAGAAGGCCTAAGAGAAGCTATGAAGAATATGACAATTGGAGATGTAAAGCCGAAAGTGGATAAACATGATCAACCTTCATCTACTCGAGTCGAGCCTTCAACTTCCGCAACACCGAGTCAAATTCGAACAAATAATGAAGATGACAAGAATGATGAGCAACAAATTCAACCTTTGCCTCAAAGGATTCATCATGGCGTCTCCAAAGATCATCCAATAGATCAAATATTGGGTGACGTGAGTAAGTGACGAGGGCTGGGTGCTCCTTGACCGGCCGGCATGCGGTCAACGGATCCCCCAAGCTCGGAAGGCCCCGACCACGACCTGGGAGCATACTGAGGCGCTCGACCTAGAGCGTGTGGACCGAAGCTCGGCCCGCTTCGACCTCGAGCTCGGCGGGATCTCGTTCAAGCCTTGGTCCGCCAGGATTTGGATCGGCATTTGATTGACGATTACGGAGAGCGGGTCGTGGGGATGACTCAGAGTCTGCGAAGAAGATCGGGCGATTCAGGCCAGCCCTCAAGGTGCGCCAAGGCCCTTCGAGGATCTCTCCCACCGTTGCGTGCAGAGGAAGTATAAAGACCAAGGACGCGCAAGCTCCAGGAGGACGAAGACAACACAGTACACACAGCAGCTCGAGCTAGGAATCGCCATTACTGTCTCGAGTTGTAAAACACCTCTCTGTACACCGATATAACAAGAGTCACCACCGCAAGGCGACTGGAGTTAGGGGTGGGCACTTTAAAACCGAAACCGAAAAACCGAACCGAACCGAACCGAATAAACCGAAATTTTCGGTTTTTTCGGTTTTCGGTTTGCGGTTCGGTTTTTATTCTAGCACTATTCGGTTTTCGGTTTTCGGTTCGGTTTTCATCTTTCAAAAACCGATTTACCGATAAAACCGAATTCTCTCGCGGGCCAGTCTGTCCAGTCGTTAGCCAACCCAGCCACCCAGGCCCGGCAACCAACCATTCGGTCCATTCCATATTTCCATTCGCCACCCCACTAACCCTAACCCTAGTTCCCCACCCGGCCGGCAGGCGGCAGCCACCCCACTACCCCAACCCCAGCCCCCAGGCGCAGATCCAGGCGACCAGGCTCCGCTCCAGCGATTCTCGATTCTCGTCTTCGCCTCTTCGGACCGGCGAGTGGCGACGGCGCAACCCTAGGCGCGGCGCAACCCCTCCCGTCCTCCAGGCGCGGCGCAACCCCAGGGCAGGCGGGCCGGCGGCGCCTCCCATCCTCTCGGGTCTCGGCGCCAGGTGTGAATACCAGATTTCGAATCCACTTTGATTTGGTAGATGCTGTAACTATGATTCATTGATGCTTGATTTGTGATGTTGGCTGTAGTTTTTTGCAATCATTTGTTCCTTGTTCTTGAGGAAACATCACAGAAGAGTTATGATTTAAGCTTCACATTTGTGATTTGTTCAATTGTTCAGTAGATAACGATGCATTGCTCTGATGTCTGAAGTTGTCTTCTTCTATGTTGCTGCAATCATTTGTCGACCCAGATTCACCAGGCATGCTAAAATCCACTCCATCATGAGGCAGGTTGTTAATGTGTACTTCTTTGCACATATCAGAAGAGGCAAAGCTTGAGCTTCAGGCGATAACATTGACTTCCCCGCCATGTCCTCATAAGCCCGCTTAATTGTCTCTTCACTTTCTGGATGTGTCGATGATGCAGAATTTTGGACTTCATAGATCCAGTACTCGATCTATAAAGTGCCATGGCGTTCTGAGAAATTAAACCACATCAATAATCATCACAGGTCCAACATGGAGTAATGCGTTAAAAGATTGATGAGCAAGGGCTATTATGCGTCCAGAAATTCGGTTAACGAATTATCGAAAAAACCGAACCGAATTAATTCGGTTTATTGATTCGGTTTTTTGGTAATCGGTTTGATTCGATTCTTGATATTCAAAAACCGAATTTTTCTAAAACCGAAAAAACCGAACCGAAAAAACCGAAAAAACCGAATGCCCACCCCTAACTGGAGTAGAGCTATTACCTTCACAGGGGCTCGAACCAGTATAAACCCTTGTCTCGTGCTCGTTGTCGTCCTGCTCCGACCATCTTCGCGTCCGTTTTCTTCCTCCGTTCGAGCGAAACGCAGCTCGGGTCCCATAACACACTGACCCCTACCTCACTTCTTGCGGTTGGCGATCCCGATCGTCGACAGCTGGCGCCCACCGTGGGGCCCGATTGTTTTGCTCTTCGCGAGAACGACACGAGATCCCGTGAGCATGGCGCCTTCATCGATGGATTTTCCTCGAGCACGGACTCCGACTCCGTGTCCTCCACGCTTATCGCCGCCGCCGAGGCAAAGACGTTACGGTGGCGGACGGTCAAGGCGCCGAGGAGATGCGGATGACCATGATCCGCAGACCCCGAAGACTTCGCCGGATGGTGCGAGTTGCCATCAACCAAGCCATAACGACTCTCCAATGGAGGCCGGAGAAGGCGAAGACGTCCTCTGAGCCGCCCGGGCTCCCTCCTACGGGAGGCGCCTCGCGCTTATCGCCGGGTCATGGCTGACCCGATAGGGCGAGGTCGAGACTCTTTGGCGAGCCACGGCCGAAGAACTCGATCGGCTGCGGCAAGGTCGCACCTCCGCAAAGACCGGCCAACACTCGGGACCCGCTCGAGAAGTAACGATAACATCGTCGCCGCCGTCGCCGCGTCGGACGCCTCTGGCTGAGTTAGCCCCGAACAGCGGGCCGGACGAGGCTTTGACGCGACGCCGCCGCGTCCCACGACACCGCGCCAACCAGACGAGACCGAGCCAAGCCGCTCCGAAGTCGATGGCGGCAGTCTGCGGACCTCTCGACACGGATCGCGGTCCCGATCTTCACGACGTAGGATCACGAACAAGATAACTAGCTGAAAACAGCCGGATAACTAGTGCAACGACAAATAAAACTCAAAGCCAACCACCGTCTTTTAACCGTAACTGAATCGAGGATTAAGCCCAACCACACTCTCAAAGAACCAACCAACACAACCTGGAATCAATGGACCAGGAGCACCAATTGGGAGCCGATGAAGCGGCCGCTTCTGTAATCCCGCGAGGAAATCACAAGAGCAAAGGGGTAGAGATCACTCTCTAGATTTGTTAGCACACAGCTGAACAAAGAGGTTTTGTATTCGAATGTCAAAGTTGTTCCTCAAATGGGTATAATACATGGGTATTTATACTAGGAACATCCCTCCTAGTTTAGGTGTGAAAGCAAATAGTTTATGTGTGAAAGAAAATAGTTGAGGTGTGAAAACAAATAGTTGAGGTGTGAAAACAAATTTGAAGTGTGAAAGCGAAAAGGCTAGGTGTGAAAACAAATAGAATTCGCGCAGCATTTTAACAGCCTGTGCGCTCTTCAGTAAAATGGTCATTACTCCTTCATGGGAAGTCCAAATAACACAAGGTTTGTTTTATTGAAAAGTAGACTTGATAAGATTTCAATCAAGTACTCATGGACCTCCATTGCCCTCAGGAATCAAAAGTTATGGTCATTTCATTATGGCAGTCCGAACTGAACAGCAATTTCTCCATGTATTCCATGCAGTCCTCATCCATCTCCTCTTGAGGGTCTCCATAATCTTCATGTGTAAACCTGAGAATTACCAATGTAGAACATTTAGGTAGTATAACATTCTCAGATATATTATAATCAAATTCAGCTAAGAGTGAAGTCACCTGTTGCTGCAGCTTCTTAGCACGACTTCTTGTCAATGGTCCTTGGTTTTCATGACTTGGTGTAGCTTGGTCTTGGTTCACTTGTTTGGTTGCATAATTTACGCGCAGTGGTGCATGTTCTGTTGGGATGTCCGCATCATTCTCCCCCTCTTGAAAATGAGTCGTCCTCGACTCTATTTCTTCTGAACCCAAAAATGGTGATAAATCTGCAACGTTGAATGTTGGGCTAACACCATAGTCTCTGGTTTGACATATGTTGGCCTAACACCATAGTCCGCATCATTCTCCCCTTCTTCAAGAAAAGCCGTCCTCGGCTTTTGATAAGCTGAAAGTGCACTAACGGGAGAGAACAATGTGTATGCATGATATATGTATTTGTCATCTGTTTTGACACTTCTTTTTGTTAGCACATAGGATTTTTCAAGATTACTTCTATGCATAGCAAAGTATTTATTCACATCATTCCCCTTCTCATGAGAAAAAGTTGTCCCCGACTTTTCTAAGCACATTATCACATTACACAGGGGGTTCCACACTCTAATTGCATTACTTTCATTAGTAGCATGTAAGTCCAACGTATCATGTGTGCTAGAGTAGAACAAGTTTCTATTTAAGCAAGAAGTAATTTCAATTGTTTCCATGTCAACAACAATATTGAGGGGTACATATGTTATGAAATCAGGAAGCACGTCACATGTAATGCAAATTTGATGAATAAGAAAATGTTATCCACACCATATTCTCTAATTAAATTAAACTTGTATCCATAAGTGTGGAAACTAGCTAGTGAAGAAAATTCAGCAACTTTCTTACTAACATAAGTTATCTTAACAGGTTCATCAAACATCATGATATAGCACAAAGTAGCATCATTAGAAATTTTGGTGACAACTTCTTCACAAGTAATCAATTCCACGCTATGTAAATTAAACAAATAAAAATCAGAATGTGGAATTTTCAATTGCACATGAGTGTTCGCGGAATTGGTGTGTTCTAGATCAATTTTCATATCAACACCATTTTTGTTACCTTTACCGTCCTCCTCTGGAAATGACGCTCGTGTTGTAGGATCTAACAATGGTACAGAAAGTGTGACATCTCCAACCATGCCTATCTCCTTGTCTTCAATGTCAATTGGTATATGTCGTTCATCAATCAACTCCTCTTGTATTTCCTGTTGCACATGAAAAGAGACAACACTAGATGTAGAGGTTAGTGTGTTAGGTTCAGGAATTTCACCCCGTTTCCCATCAACATCCTTTCTCATTTCTTGTGCCTTTTCATTCACAATCTGAATATGGATATCGCTCTCATTTTCACAAGGGTTTTGGTTCATGTGAACTAGTTTCAATCGTGGGCCAGCAATGGCGATTTGCCATCAACCACGACCTTCTCCTCTCTGACATGTTCCAAAGGAACAACACACTTCTTGTTTTGGTCGAAGGAAAGTCCCATGCTCGACCTTCTCACCAATTCTCATCTCATGCTGAAATTCAGGTTCACCTTGCTCTTTAATTATTTTCTCCTCTTGAATTGCACAATCCACAAGATCAAACATGCTTTTAAAATACTTATGTCCAAGTGCAGACGATCTTGTAATTCAAGCCCTCTTTGAAACGTGCTTTCTTACGTATTGTAGAGGTGATACACGCACGTCGCATTGCACAACTCAACTCATTGAAATAATCATGGACACATTTGCTACCTTGTTTGATGCTTGCTATTTGGTGAAGCAGCTCTTGCTCATAATAGGGTGGTACAAATTTTTTTTCTCATTATGCCCTTCAAAATTAACCACGAGGTAATGATGCACTTTCCAAAAAGTTGTTTCCACCAACTATAAGCATAGTCTTCAAACTGCATAGTGGCTCACAACACTTCTTTATCTTCGGGAAGGTTCTGAATTTTGAACACCTTGTCCATTTGTTGTTCCCACTCAAGGTATTCTTCGGGATCATTGCTTCCATAGAATGGAAGATCAATATGTTCATAACCTGCCATGTTAGCGCAAACACAATACCAAAATAGCAATTATATGTGGAATAGGAAATTTTAGTGGATCTCACAATCTCACCACTCTTACCAACCAAGGCTCTTATGAGTTCCCTGCGGATTACAGAAGTATAATGTGTGGTGGTAAAAAGGAAAATGATGGTTAAGCGAATACACGACCGGTGTTCAGTTTACGGTGGTTTATTTGTGGGGCTTGGTAGGGGGGTGATGCACAAGGAACACAATCTGAAATCTAGTTATTGTAAAGCTAAGTAGCAATCCAAACTAGAAGATTAATGTCTAATGCTGATCACAAGATATGAATGATGTAAATGGATCAACGCACGCACAAAGAAATTTCAGATTTGATGCAAACAAGGATTATGCTAAGGATGGCGGGTTTGTATGAACTCGCCTAGCATAAATTGCACCAAATAGCAAAACTGATTGCAACTTGATGTGAGGGTTCAACACTTGTGCACTTTCACACAACAGATTCCTCTTCTTTTCTTTCACCACTTTTTTTTAACTCTTCTCTTTTTTTTCACTTCTTTTTTTCTTTAATAATAAGAACAACAGATCAGATATAACACTTGCACAACTTGAGATGAAAAGAACCCAAACACAACCAGCAGCTAGAACTTGATTGGATCAAAGTTTACGCGAAGGATGAATTGGGTTATGCAATCCTTTTTTTTGTATAGATTTTTTTAGATACATGAAAGGACACGAAACAAGATATGAATAGGATAAAAGAACACGCAAAGGATGATATGATCAACAACTAAACAAAAACTTCTTATGGACTGAAACTTAACCGACTCACTAGCATAATAGATCGAAACAAAGGGCTATGGCAAAATATTTTTGTGGCTTTTTGGTGGATAGACGAACACAAAATATATGTAGCTAAGGGTAAAGAATCCTACCGTGGCAACGAAAGCTCGATACCAAATGATACGGATCGCGGTCTGATCTTCACGACGTAGGATCACGAACAAGATAACTAGCTGAAAACAATGGGATAACTAGTGCAACGACAAATAAAACTCGAAGCCAACCACCGTCTTTAGCAGGTAACTGAATCGAGGATTCGCCCAACCACACTCTCAAAGAACCAACCAACACAACACGGAATCAATGGACCAGGGCACCAATTGGGAGCCGATGAAGCGGCCGCCTCAGAATCTGCGAGGAAATCACAAGAGCAAAGGGGTAGAGATCACTCTCTAGATTTGTTAGCACACAGCTGAACAAAGAGGTTTTGTATTCGAATGTCAAAGTTGTTCCTCAAATGGGTAGAATACATGGGTATTTATACTAGGAACATCCCTCCTAGTTTAGGTGTGAAAGCAAATAGTTTATGTGTGAAAGCAAATAGTTGAGGTGTGAAAACAAATAGTTGAGGTGTGAAAATAAATTTGAAGTGTGAAAGCGAAAAGGCTAGGTGTGAAAACAAATAGAATTCGCGCAGCATTTTAACAGCCTGTGCGCTCTTCAGTAAAATGGTCATTACTCCTTCATGGGAAGTCCAAATGACACAAGGTTTGTTTTATTGAAAAGTAGACTTGATAAGATTTCAATCAAGTACTCATGGACCTCCATTGCCCTCGGGAATCAAAAGTTATGGTCATTTCATTATGGCAGTCTGAACTGAACAGCAATTTCTCCATGTATTCCATGCAGTCCTCATCCATCTCCTCTTGAGGGTGTCCATAATCTTCATGTGTAAACCTGAGAATTACCAATGTAGAACATTTAGGTAGTATAACATTCTCAGATATATTATAATCAAATTCAGCTAAGAGTGAAGTCACCGTTGCTGCAGCTTCTTATACGACTTCTTGTCAATGGTCCTTGGTTTTCATGACTTGGTGTAGCTTGGTCTTGGTTCACTTGTTTGGTTGCATGATTTACTGTGATGGTGCATGTTCCGTTGGGATGTCCAACTCCAGGAGCGTCGACCAAACAGAGGCCGGCCCGTCCAACTCCGGAGGCGTCGACCACGGCACCGCCTCCAAGAAGCGGAAGCGTGATCGTAGGGGCGGCGGAGGTCTACCACAGTGATCGTTTGGCGGATGGCCATGAGATCCTCGAGGTCGAGGTCAAGCTCGGGAGGACTCTAAGCCTCGCCAAGGTCGACCTCGACCTCACCGAGCGAAGAACCGGCCCAGCCAGGAGGGCCGCGATCTGGACCCGGCGGACGATGCTCGACGCCGCAGGGGCCGGCGGGATACGACGAAGCAAAGTTCTGCCTATTCCACAGGGTGGTCGGCCATGACCTGCGGGCCTGCAGGGCATGGCAGAATAAGCTGGACGCTTTATATGATGGGCGAGGTGAGATGCCCGTGCTCCCGAAGGATGATGACCAGCCGACCGAAGTGAATGCGGCGCGAACACGGCGACCTCGATTTGGAGTTCGGCAAAGGCGGCGCGGATCGATGTCATCTTCGGTGGCTCGTCGGCCTACCAGACCAGGCGCGAGGTCAAGGCCACCGCTCGGACCATCTACCAGGTCGCCGCTGGGAAGCCCATCGAGCAGCCCTGTAAGTGGGCCGGGGCCACCATCACCTTCTCTCCAGAGGATGCACTCCCAGGTATGGCCCGAGACCTGAAGACCGCCTTGGTCGTGACCCCGACCATTAGCAACACCGCGGTCGGTCGCGTCATGGTCGACGGCGGCAGCTCTCTCAACTTGCTGCAGGCAGGGGCGCTTGACCGGATGCAGATTCCACGGTCGAAGGTCAAGAACGTCGCCATTCCCTTCTTCGGGATCGTGCCCGGAAGCTCGACCATCCCCCTGGGGCAGGTGGTCTTGCCCGTCACCTTCGGCGGCTCGGACAACTTCCGCACCGAGCTGGTCACCTTCGAGGTGGTCGAGGGCGACCTTCCGTACAACGCCATCCTCGGGTGGCCCGCCTTGGTCAAATTCATGGCTGCCAACCACTATGGCCACCGATGCATGAAGCTGCTTGGCCCCAACGGCATCATTACCGTGCGGGGCGATCTGCAGGCGGCACATGGATGCGAGACCAAGGCCTTGGCCCTTCTGCGGTATCTTGCCCGGCGTGGTCGGGGCGGCGACAAAGAATGCCGCGGAAAGCGGCAATCCAGCCCAGTGGGTCAACGAAGGCCGTGCCGCTCGATGAGAACGACCCGACCAAGTGCATTCATGTCTCGGCCGGGCTGAGTTCCAAATAGGAACTTGAGCTCGTCACCTTCCTCCGCGCCAACAAGGGTATATTCACTTGGGAACCCGTGAACATGCCCAGCGTTCCAAGGGAGGTGATCGAGCACAAATTACAGGTGGGATCCGGCTCCCAACCTGTGCGCCAGAAGCTGCGCCGCTTCTCCCCGGAGAAGGTCGCAGTCATCAAGGAGAACCTTGACAAGCTCTTGAAAGCCGGGTTCATCAGGAGATTGATTACTCGAGTGGTAGCCAACCCGGTCATCGTTCGAAGAAGAAGGCGGAAAGTGGAGAATGTGCGTCGACCATACGGGGTTGAACTCGGCTTGCCCGAAGGACAACTTCCCGCTTCCGCGCATCGACCAGATCGTCGACTCCACCGCAAATGCTAGGATGTTGAGCTTTCTGGACGCTTACTCGGGATACCACCAGATCAAGCTGGCAGTCGATGACGAGAGCAAGACAGCCTTCATCATGCCGTTTGGCACCTATTGCTACACAACCATGTCATTTGGTCTGCGCAATGCGGGGGCCACTTTTCAGCGTCTGATGACCGGGGCGTTCGAGCCCGCAGTCGGACGGAACCTCGAGTCTCGTGGACGATATTATAGTCAAAAGCCTCTCTGAAGGCGACCACGTTCGTGACCTCGAGGAAACCTTCGCCAACCTGGACAGGCACAATATCAAACTCAACCCTGAAAAGTGCGTGTTCGGTGCGGCGTCCGGTAAGGTGCTCGGCTACATGATCGGGGGCTCGGGGGTTGGTCCAAACCCGGAGAAGATCGAGGCGATCGAGAAGATGGCGCCTCCAACCTCGATCAAACAGGTGCAAAGCCTCACCGGCCGCATGGCCACCCTCGGCGAGTTCATCTCGAGGCTTGGCGGCGTGGGCTCCCATTCTTTGAATCTGCGCAAGCACGGGGCTTTGAGTGGACTCGAGGCGCAGCGATCCTTGACGACTGAAGGTATATCTATCGTCCCCACCTCTCCTCTGCTTGCGCCGCAACTTTGGTGAGAAGTTCTTTGCTCTACTGCGCGCCACCGCCCACGCCGTCGATCTTGTCACGTGGCGAACGAGGGTCTCGGCGGCACCCAATCTATTACGTCGGCGAGGTCTTGCATGGCAAGGCGCTACCCTTGATCTGTAAGCCTGTATGCTCTCCTCATGGCCAGCGGAAGCTTCGGCACTATTTTCGAGCACTCTGTGGTCGTCGAGCAACTTCCGCTCGGGGACATCTGAGAACCGGAGGGCGGACGAATCGCCAAGTGGGCCATGGGCTGGCGGCGTTCGGCGTCCGGTCGTGGGCGCGACGACCATAAAATCGCAAGTGCTCGCCGACTTCGTGGTCGGCGAACATCGCACCGGCTCCGAGCTTCAAGGCGAAGAGGAGAAGCCTGGGTCATGTTCTTCGATAGCTCGAGGTCCTTCAAGCGCTCGGGTGGGATCATATCCTTACCCAGCGGCGATAAGTTGAGGTAATCGTAATTCGTTTTGGCTTCTCGGCGACCAACAATGTGGCGGAGTGAAGCCCTCTGGCTAGCTTCACGAGCTTGCAAGGCTTTGGGTGTCTTGCCGTCACGGTCGTGAAGGGCGACTCGGCTCGTCATCAACCGGTTCAACAAGGACTACCAGTGCTCGGGGGACTCGATGGCGAAGTACCTCGCCGAGGTGCGCAAAATGGAGAAGTGGTTTCAGAATTTGGAGATCAAGCACATACCTAGGAGAGACAACTCCAGCGCGGACTTCCTCTCCAAGCTCGGCTCCTCCGATGACGAAATCCCACCCGATGTCATCACAGAGACATCTGGCGGCCCCGTCGATCTCCGACCAAGAGGTCGTGCTTTCGTGGTCGGGGTATCCCCTCTGGGCGAGGCCATCCACAATTTCCTTGCGGGGTGACATGCCACGACCTGCCGAGAGGAGCCGGATCAGCGGCGGGCGAGTCTATACACGCTAGTCGAGGAAAGCTCTGAGTGAAATGTCTCCAACATCTTGGCGGTGCATCTCCACGGAGGAGGTAAGTACCTCCTACATGATATTCACTCGAGCCTCGTGGGGCGCACTCTTCATCTGAGATAATGGTCGGCAAGGCCTTCGCATGGGGTACTATTGGCCTTGGTAACCAGGGATGCTCGTGATATCGTCGCACTTGCCGAGCATGCGATTCCACGCACAAAATCGCATCGGCCCGCCCTACGCTCCGAGACCATTCCGCTCGCTTTGGCCTTTCTCGACATGGAAATTTGGACATCCTCGGCCCTTTTCCTCAAGCAACCCGGAGGAAGAGGTTCTGTTCGTCGTTATCGACACCTTCACCAAGTGGATAAGAAAGCTGAACCGGTCTCGACCATAAGCGCTTTCAGGCGGCGATTCGTTTCTTCTGTTTGTTCGTGGTCACGGTATGGGGTTCCATGCAAAATTATCACTGACAACGGTACCCAGTTTACCAGTGAGTTGTTCCAGGAGTTTTGCGAGGAACTCGGTATCAAAATATGCTTCGCTTCGGTGGCTCACCCCGAACAGCGGAGCGGCGGAATCATGCGCCAACGGGCAAATTGTCGAGCGTCAAGAAACGAGTTGCGAAGAGCTCGTCGATCACGGCAAGGCACAGGTGGGCGAACTTCCCACCGTCCTATGGTCTATTCATTACCCGACAAGCCGAGCCACGCAGGGTCCACACCCTTCCGGCTCGTGTTGATCGGCCGCCCCGCCCCCGAGTCCTGTTGGCTCTGCCAGGGTCAGCTTGGTCGACCAAGTCGACTTCGAGCACGAACGGTCTCTCGACCTCACCCTCGCAGAAGAAGTAAGATGCCATGCACTGCTACGATCAACGCACTACCTGCAAGCTCTTCGCAGACATGCGTCTCGGTCGGTATGACCTAGGAAGCTCCTTGTTGGGCACCTAGCCCTGAGGCGGATTCAGAGCTCGTCCAGCACCAACAAGCTATCCCCGCGGTGGGAGGGCCCCTATAGAGTTGTTTCAACAGATCGCATGGGGGCTTACTGGCTAGCGATGCCCGATGGCGAGAGCTCTCTAGCTCGTGGAACATAGATCGCCGGAAGTTTTATGTGTAACCTCTAAGCCTCACATTTCAATAAAAGTGGTCTTTCATTTTTGCCCTTTTATATCTGCTTCCACTTGTATTCTTTTTTTCTTTTAGTGGCTCCTTTTTTTGAACCACGACCTTAGGCGCGCGCATTCGCTCCTAGTCTAAGTGACGCGGGTTTTTACATTCACCCCCAGCGGACGAGCTAAACGTAAGCCGAACCTCTTCGCAATCTAGATCTCCCCTGTGCCCGGGCTCGAGCCAAAAACCTCGCCGCTTTGAAGGGCGAGCAATGCGCATGGTCGCAAGGGCCGTCTGAGCACTAATCTACTTAACGATGTTAGCCTCGTGTTCTTCTACCTTCTGAATTGTTCCTCAAACTTTGCGGTCGTGGCCTCTCGTCCATATCTACGTCTTGTGCCCAAGGCACGCGTCCCTCGACCTCGGGCCCAACGGGGGCTGGGTAAGGCTACTCTACCGGCGCACGACCTAAAGGGCATGGGCACGACAAACAAGCAAAGCAAAAAGAAAAAAGAGAGACTTCCAATTATCCCCAAACCACGAATTCACAACGAGGACAAGGATTTCTTTGTACACCAAAAACAAACCACTTTTGTTAGTACATTCATTGCTTTTTAATGTTTCTCTACAGGTCGGCCATCTCGCGGGCAAGTTTTTCCTGCTCGAGCTGGGCCACTTTTGCCCTTAGGGTTGCGATCTCCCCCTGGAGCTGGAGGGCTTGCTGGGAAGCATCCACAGCTCGACGTCGCTCGTCTTCAAAATTGGGCAGGCACTCTTTGTGCGCTTTACCGACGCTCGAGCTTCTCTTGAGCAGGGACCTTGGTCTCGGGCCGGGAGGCGACTTCACGGAGCCTTCTCCAGGCGCCTCTCGACCTTAGCGCGTTCGACCTCGAGCGCCTTGGTGGCACGTTCGAGCTTTCCCTCAAGGTCAAGGATTTTAGCCTCGAGCTCGGGGGACGCCCTCGTCGTGGAGTGTGCTGCTCATGGCCGGCCTTCTCAAGTCCTTGACCTTGGCACCTTTCGGTTTCAAGCGTCTTGTTGGCCCAAGTTCCTCCTCAAGCCGGAGTATCTTGGCCTTAAGCTCGGAGTCGGCGCCTCATGAAGCCTTCTCGAGTTTCGATCTTGGCCCACTCGGCCTCGGCGCCTTGGGCGAGCAGCAGCGCTCCCACGGCCTTAAAACCGTGGTCGCGCTCAGAGGCCCTGGCCTGATAGAGCTCCGCCGCGTGAGCTACCTCCTGCGCCCTCATCGTCCGGCGCAGATCGTCGAGCTCTTGGGCTTTCTGCTCGAGCTCCCCCTGCTCGACCTCAATGGTCCGGACGAGCTTTTCGCGCTCAACCTCCCGCGCCTCTACTGCGTTGAGGAGACCCCTCAGCACGTCAGCATGCTCTTGAAGGCCTTGTAGCCCTCGAGAGGCATGGTCGATCACCTTCCTGACGAAAAGGGTGGCCCAAAATGAGAGGGACAAGTAGGTCAAACTCGAGCTCACGAAGTTCTGGAGACCCTTACCTCATGAGGCGCCCCTCGAGGCGTCTGCAGTGAATTCCTCACGTCGTCAATACGATCGCGAGGATCTCCTCCTCCTCGTCATCCACCATGCTAGTGCAGGATCGACCTCGACCACCAATGGCACACTGGTCAGACCACGAGTCCCCGCCCGAGGCGTCCAGTCATCATTGCTTCCTCCGGTGGGTTAAACCCACAGCGGGGAGGGCATGGCGGCGATACTAGCCCGATCTCCCACGGTAGGGCCTGCTCGTCTCCGGTGCCAAGGGGATGGCAGCTAGTTCGTTTTCTTCGGACGAGTCGTTGAGCCCTTGGTAGAACTTCGCCGACCAAGGGCGCTTTGAAGGAGTGCGTGTCCGTGATGATCGCGGCAGGACCAACTTCGGCGTTCTCCTCCTCGGACTCGGACTCGCCTGGACAAATGACCATCGTCAAACGGGCAAGTTTGAGCTCGGGGCTCAAGGTCTGCGATCAAAAGCATACTCTAAGCCGAAAGATCACGAAGGCGCGTAGAGCCGGGATCTTGGGGCTTACAGGTCACCGATCTCTTTCTCGCCGAGGGACGGCGAAGGTCTTGTTGCCCCGATGCCGAGGGGGCGCCAGCGCTGCGTGTCCTCACGGCTCGAGGCCTCGGGTCGAGCCACTCCGCATCGCCCGCCCAGGCCGGAGTTCGAGCTTCGAGGCCCTAGAGGCGAGGTGCTCGAAGACTGGCGGCGGCCGCTCTGCTGCTGCATAAGGGAAAACTCGTCAAACGGCAAGGCACGAAAAACACAAGCTCGGGGGCTCGAGCAGAAGGGCCCTTACCATGGCACGGTCCCCCCACTCGACATGGCGTTTCTTCGCCTCCGTTTTGCTTGGTCCGGCCGGTGGAGGTCGCTTCTTCCCTTTCTTGCTCCTGCCCCCGCCGGGTAACGGGAGCATCCTCCTAGCCGTGTCCAGCAACTCCTGGTGGGCTTGCGTGCGAGCGAAGCTCAGGAAGGGGCTCGTGGGCAAAAGACTCGAGCGCTTGGTCGGGTGACTTACCTCGTCCTTTCGACGGAGTACGTTCTTCGGGACGGGGTTGCCGATGGCGTATTTCGTCGCCCGACTTCCCAAACATCTCGACCATCTGGCGGAGACCGAGTTCTTCGGTCGCAAGACAAGTGGTCATCAAGAGAAGATCGGAGGTGTCGCAAGCCGGAACCTTGGGGCAAGAAGACTTACGAGCGTGCCCCATGGTCGGTCGTCGCCCACGGATCTCGTAAACGGTGCTCCCTCCGTCTAGAGGGACACACGGTTCCATGAGAAATCGTTAGCGATCGCTTTGCCCATTGAGACTGCGTGGCGCGAGATATGAATGAGGCGATGGCCTCCTCGTCGACCTCGAGGTCGTCCGACTCCGGAGTCTCCTTCTTGCGGTTGGCAATGGGGGTCCCTTCGTACACCAGCGTCCCGGTCTCGCCCCTCTTCAGGTAGAACCAGCACTCGTTCCACGGAAGATGGTGAGGAGAAGAACGGAGTTTGGCACCAGATTGATGAGCTCGATGTCGTAGCTGGAGAGGACCTTCGCGACGAACTCGCTCTCTAGGGTCCGCAAGCCGAAGAGGGCATAGTGCTCGGTGCAGACGATCTCATCGTCCTTGGGGTGCGGCTCGGTCTCGTTGCCCAGTAGCCGCCATGCGAATGGGTCCAGTAGCCCCAGGGACTCGAGCTCCCTCATCCTCGAGTCCGACAGAGTGCTCCGTCCTAACTTGGCCATGGCGGTTGTGGCTGGTTTGGTCTGAAGGGGGGAGGAAGACCTTGCTCGGGCGAGAAAGCTTGGAAGACGAAGGGCGCAAGAGCAGGAGCTTTTTCGATGGGCGATGTGGCGCTGGGTTTATGAGCAGCGACGAAGCGAAATCCAGATCACGGCGCTTCAAAAGGCATGCCTACCACGATTTGACGGATGCAATTGTGGCCTGGGCTGCGAAGACGAGACGCCGCCAGGTGCCCACCAACCGTTCACATCCGTACCAGCATCGAGAAGTCCGAAGGTCGCCAGGTGTCGAGGCCAAAAGACTCGCTTTGTGGTCTCCGCCCGACCTCGGCCAAGGAGCCAAGACCTGCAAAGGTTGCCTCCGTCTCGAGATAAAGGCTCAAGGTCGTCCTGGGAGTTCCCTCCGACCTAGAGCCTCGGGGGCTAGCTGACGAGGGCTGGGTGCTCCTTGACCGGCCGGCATGCGGTCAACGGATCCCCCAAGCTCGGAAGGCCCCGACCATGACCTGGGAGCATACTGAGGCGCTCGACCTAGAGCGCTGTGGACCCGAGCTCGGCCCCGCTCGACCTCGAGCTCGGGCGGGATCTCGTTCGAAGCCTTGGTCCGCCACAGGATTCGGATCCGCATTTGGTAGCCGATTACGGAGAGCGGGTCGGGGGATGACTTCGAGTCTGCGGCAAGATCGGGCGATTCACGGCCAGCCCTCAAGGTGAGCGAAGGCCCCTTCCCGAGGATCTCTCCCGGCCGTTGCGTGCAGAGGAAGTATAAAGACCAAGGACGCGCAAGCTCCAGGAGGACGAAGACAACACAGTACACACAGTAGCTCGAGCTAGGAATCGCCATTACTATCTCGAGTTGTAAAACACCTCTCTGTACACTGATATAACAAGAGTCACCGCCGCAAGGCGACTGGAGTAGAGCTATTACCTTCACAGGGGCTCGAACTAGTATAAACCCTTGTCTCGTGCTCGTTGTCGTCTGCTCCGACCATCTTGGCGTCCGTTTTCTTCCTCCGATTCGAAAGCGAAAGCGCAGCTCGGGTCCCATAACCTGCTCGACCCTACCTCACTTCTTGCGGTTGGCGATCCGATCGTCGACGGTAAGAATGTTCAAACTTCGATCCGTGTCGCTTCTTTTTGTGAGCATTATTCATTTGTATCTTCAATCGAACCTACTCATGTAGATGAAGCATTAGTTGATCCGGATTGGGTAAATGCCATGCATGAAGAATTAAATAATTTTTTTCAGACGGATCGTCTTGGCCCACTAAGACTGGCCTAATTCCGGTCTCTTGCCATCAGAAGGAGTTTCCCCGACCACCCACCACATCGAACCCGTCACGAGTAAAGGATTGTGGGCCCTTCAAATTTTAGTGAATCACTTTCGTGTCTCGGCCATCTTTTATACCATCAGCAGAGGCACATATTCTTTCCAACTTCAACTAAACACCTATACTCTGGGCCAACGCTATCTGTGATCAACATCGGCGGATTTTTGTGTTTGAGACGGTTTTTTATTATGCATATTCTGGTGTAACAACCCCTATTTTTATATAGAATAAAAAATAAAAATCTAATGTGCTTGCAGTACTAGTCCCTGAATCAGTAGCTAGTACGCATATTTACAACAATTGGAATCACAACCATACATCATATTATTTAAGCGAAATCTATTATACAAAAAAATCTTACAACTCAGAGAATAGAGCAATAAAGAAGCAACGTCTCGTAGTGTGCCCATCCAACCCATAGGTAACTGACGAGGCATAAATTCCTAGAAAGATCGCTTCAATAAAGATCCCGCATTCTGCGACGAAAACAAACCTTCGGAGCTTCGCTAGCTTATCCACCTAAAACAATAGATTAAGCAAGGATGAGTACTTTCGTACTCCGCAAGACTTAAGGTTGTTTTTGCAAACGAATAAATGCAGGCTAAGTCAAAGGAGGCTACTACAGTTAATTTGCATAAAGCAAAATTGAGTTTGTAAATCAATTGTCATTTGCAAACGAAATTTAATAAAAGCAAGTTTGACTGATAAGAAATAAGTAAAGCATAAGTAATACTCACATTCCTTGGCGAGCAATGAATAATCCAATCATGAAATCCATCAATGTTGGTCCTTTGACATAAAGCAACAGTTGCAAAACAAATGAAACCAAGCCCTTTTTGAAAATAATAAAACATCTAATATGCATCAGTTCACCAAGATTCTCATGATCGAGACACAATAATAAGACATCTACCAAGACACAATAAAATTATAATATTATGAAAGAATTTTTCAGACAAATCTGCACATATGATTTCCGTGTATCTAATTTAAATATTTAAAAACATATTGATAATCAATGTTTTGAAAGTTTGACAGCACCTATTTCCAAAACGACTACTATTATTAACAGGAGGGAGTACTATGGATTCGAGTAGTACATCGAGACCATTACTGGATGTGGAATACCTAATGGCCTCATGTGCATATCATACTAGTACACACATTCACAATATTGTCACTTTGCAACATGTCCTAGATATTAAAATTTGGGTCTTATATACAAACAGTATGTAGTTCTTACAATAAGAGGGCATGGGCCAAATAAAATGCAATGGAAATGTAGTAAAATAAACATCAAAGTCCATTGGTATGGCTCAACCCAAAAATCCACAGGCAACCCTAGATTAAGCCCTAGAGAAGATCATCATCATAATCCCCAAAATCTAAGGTAAAATATGAATCATTGAGGGGTAGCGATTCCTTCATCCTCTGAATATCAATACACAAGAGTGACTATATTTGTATTCAACAAGACTCGTAGTGTATCACAATTATACATATATATATAACTATGTCAAAGGAATGGCTATAATACATTTGTAGAATGCGTATACCCCCGGGTCCCTAAAGCGGAACCTCGAGGCCCAACCAGGTGGCTGGGTCGGGGCCGATTGCATGGCAGGAGGCGAGCCGCCATGCGCAACAAGGAAACCCCGAAGATGGAAACCAACCCTGCTTAGGGAGGATACAATTGTAATCCTAGTCGCTATCATGAATAACGGATAAGGAAGAGATACAATCTCCACCTCGTATCCGAGTGGGACTCTTATTTGTAGTCGTCCCCTACGCTATATAAAGGGAGGCGCGGGGGAACCAAAAGGAGACAAGATCATCAGCAGATAAGTTAGCTACTCATAATTCGAGAGCACAGGACTAGGGTATTATCTCCACCATGAGAGCGAACACATATAATTTTCCGTGTCTTGTGCTACCATCGAGTTTCCGATCCAGCGCTTAGCCCCCTTTTAATTATTGTCGGTAACAAACCTCGACAACATTGTTCTCAATTTTTGCATAAAATGGGATTTATTTAACCAAAACAAGTAGTAGATTACAAACAAAATTTGTAAAAAGCAGTTAATAAGTATGTAAATAATAAGTACATAACATAAATATGAGCAAACCAGAATCTTCTATGATTGTGATCAATGATCCATTCCTTGCCATGCCTAGCATAACATATGAAATATGGCTACCCACCATTTTTCCAACAAAATTTTGTTTTGTAAAGGATTCAGACTAACCAAGTGTTGGTGCACTAGAGTCTTTCATGACCATGGTAGGGCTTTTTAAAAGTATTTACACTCTGCAGATGTGTTGTAACATCCAAGAAATTTAAATAAAATAATAATGAAATTTTAAAATTTGAATATGTTTTATTTCTTAATTTTTATGGTATTATTGATTTTCTTGGATTTTTGCGCTAAAGAAAAATTATTTAAGTGGAATTAGTAAAAGGGTAAAAGTAAAAAGGTAAAAGTAAAATATTAGAAAAATAAAAAAATTATATTAAAACTCAAGAAGTCCCCAGAGCTCTTTATCTTTAGTCAAGAGAAATTTAAATGCATTAATTAAAGAAAGGAAGTACGAATTGTCACTACTACAGAACGGCACATCAGAATCGGTTCTTTTTAGCATTAGAATCGGTTCTAGTGGCGTCTGATGTCCTTAGATAGTGATGAGGTGGAGCTATCGAGAATCGGTTTTGACCCGATTGTGATAAAATGTCATCGAAATTGGTTCTTTAAGGAAGTCATCGAAATCACTTCCTTAAAGAACCGATTCTGATAAAGGGGTCATCGAGAATCACTTCCCTTAAAGAACCGATTACGATGACCCATTGGGGTGTGCCATTTTGCAAATTCTCCAAAAAAGCCGATTAAATTCTCAATACGAATGCATAATATATATCATCACATTCACGAGCACGAACACACGGATGCATATATCACATTCACGAGCGAAGCGCTTTAATTACAACACATATATATCATAGTCGTTCACAATATACAACTCAAACATGCTTGACAATCAGTACATGGATCGACTTCCTCTGATACATATCAAATTGACATATATTATTAATATTGTTTTCATATGGACTAGTAGGATGCTTGGGATCTCTAAACACCGCCATCCTCGATATAACTTCTAACGGATACTCTTGGCATAAGTGGTCTCGTAAATTGTTGAGTGCTTTGCTATCTAAAATCTTCTAGGGATATTGATCTTACGGAAAAGCGAAATGACTGTATTAATTTAAGTTTCAAAATTTCTATGTAAAGGCTAAGTATATTATTATGCGTACATATACCTTAGGGAAAAGTTCGAGTTGCCGACCACGATGAGCATGTCTTGCATGACATAGAAGCATAATGGTCACCGCTGCCTGTTGATGGCACTTGTGAAGAGAGAAAAGAAATTCAGCCCACGAAGATTAGATGTCAAAAAATTAATCATATATATGCTAGGCACTTGTACCTTAAATCGCTTATCTTTGCGGTGTCTTGCCCTTTTTGTCGTCGTCGCGGCCCTCCTTCATCGACATAGTCGAGAAACCCTGCATACATTGGAGAGCACCATTGAGTCAAAAAAATAAAGCGTAGTTAAATTCCTCGGATGTGTTAGGTTACAATAATGTGCTTATACGCAAAGGAGGCTTGATCGCGTATGCCATCGGTCTCTTCTCGATCGAGTTAAATGTGTAGGCTGTGTTTTCACTCGGAGCGAGGACGAGTAGAACCAATGGTTGCTTATTAAATAAAATGTAGTGCAAGGAAATAAGTTCACATACGGTTTTAAGTGCGTACAAGTAATTGAATCGAAGAGTACTACTTACTCCTCGTTAGTGCGGCAATACAATGAAGTCCTTTTTCGACTCAAAGATGCAATACCCCTTGATGTAGCTAACAACGAACACGGTTGAAGCCTAGCCAAGGTCGCAGAACACAAGCTCTGGTCGACAAACCCAACTTCAGTAGATGCGTCACGGCTCATTGTCTCATTATCCCGCAACTCGTGTTGAATGTGAGAAAACATAATGCAAAATCCTATAAAAGTCATGGCGCAAGCTATATGGTGTGATACTCACAGCGTCCATGATCGTAAAGTAGAAATATCGTGGCTTTCGTGTGTCCGCCCTCGGCAAGCACTTGCCCCTTATGGTCGGACTTCCGATCGCGAGACGACAGGATGTCCTTCGACCCTTGGCTCGGGAAGGTCCCTGTTCTTTTTCATTTGGCTTACCTCTTCTGTAATAAGCGAGTACGAATTAGATTTGAAATACAACAAGTTGGGTCAATTGTATTGTACTAAGTTAGATGTCTTACGATGGTAGAGACGACTTGAGCGGTAGCAGGGTTTGCAACTACAAGCTGCCCGTCAGGGGTTTTCTTTGTCCTCGCTAATACCCAGTTGCGTGCCCGCTCCTCAGATATGTGGGAGTAAGGCATCACCGTCCCGGAGTGAGTGCACTCCTCGGCTAGTCGCGCCCACTCTGCCTTCTTCCCCTCATAGCCGCCTGTACCGAGGTGGTGCGGGTGCGTGTTAAGCCTCTGGACAGCGGTGTTCCTCTCTCTCAGCTGCTCTGCCTCGGGCGTACCCTTCATCCTCGTGAACTCCGCCCAAACATCAGGGGTCACAAATGGATACCTCTCGAATGGTGTACGGCCTTTCAGCACATACTCGTTGTGCATAAGGGTCTTGAAGTGCCTCAAGGCCACACCCATCCTCTTCAAAGTGTGCACTGTCTCGCTCTGGGTTCATCTTCCTCCTCTATAATCCATTTACTCTTAACCTCGTCCCCACAATCGATTCTTACGCTTCGTGACTTCCTTTCTCCAATCCTTAATTGTTATGGGCACTCTCTCCCTCACTAATTGGCCAAGAAATGACCAGTATCGCCCCATGTACTTAGGAGGGCCCGTGCAGACCCCCGTGGCATTGAAGCAGAGAACCTGCGGCGTTCTCCCTGTAGCCCCTTTGTTTGGTCCTCGGGTCTTCCTCACCTTACTCGGCCCTTTAGTAATTGGAACCATGCTCGGCCCCTCGGCAAACACCTTCTACTCTGTCAGCGACGAGCGATGCTCTCTAGTTGCGACATTTTGAGTTTTCTTATCGATAAGGTCATATGTGTGACATGAGAGAAAGCAATTTGAAGCTACTATATGCACTTGACAATAAATCTTGTAAAGGATCAACAGATAATTCATAGTATGCAATTGTTAGAACAAAAGTCTATCTATTGACCAACTAAATAAGTTCGAATGATAACTCCTAATCTCTAAATTGAGCGGATACATGTGGGTTACATAACTTGAACTCTAACCTATGCTCGGATAAAAAACAAAAGCCCATTCCATATGACAAGTGAATTTAGCACTAGTAGATGTTTACTTATACCAACAAGTTTGATTTCACAACATCAGCAGAGAATTTGAGCATTAATGTACTAATGCAATGGCAATAATACTTGCAAGACAATGGGAACAATAAATTTGGTTTTCGATACTTGCAAGAATAGCAACACAAGAAGGTCAAGTTAGTAAGCGACATAACATGCAATATCTGTTGACCAACTAAATACGTACCAACGATAACCCCTAATCTCTAAATAGGTTTGGTCCTAATCCCATTCGAGGATATGTGGTTCGAGCAAGTTTCTAAGCCGTTGTACAACCCGGAGAAAATTTAATGACATCTCATTGTTCTCCGAGATACACGTCTCGACAACGAGGTCAAGAGGGTGTGTATCAGAGAACACCCGAAACGCTACGAAATCAACTCGAAGTTGTACAACATAGCTCAGAACTTGCCCGAACCACATATCAATAATCAAAAAACGTGGACAATTAAGAGATCGCTAAACATAAATATGCTATTCGGCATATTTATAAATAAACACTCTCGAATGGGAGACGTGGTTTCACATAACCTAAACTCTAACATATCTTGAGATAAAAACAAAAGTAATATGTTGAAAGTAAACACATGTCTAAACAAAAGTAATATGCTAAAAGTAAACAAATGTCTAAACAAAATTAATATGCCGAAAATAAGCCATTAGCAAAACTGTGATTCGTATATCTACATATAACAAAATGGAACTTAACAAAGACTTGTAAAATATAGGACACACAGTTCAGATCATAACGATACTAAACTTGCTAACCTAAACGATACACGACTTCGGATCGGCAAGTAAAAGCAAAGTTCTTATTGTTTGTCACTTTGCTTACTTCTTCCGTAAATCTGAGAACAACCGATTTACTCATACCACTAGAATGAATAGTGGCTAAATCTTAGGCCAAATGCATTTGCCCTGGGAACTAACCTCTGATGAGTTAAGTGCTCTTTGTTTTTGTCCATATAACAAACTTATAATATGTTTCTTAACTAGCTTTTTGTATTGTTTTATGCGGAGCATCATCGGTAGGCAACCTAGCACCCCGCCCCACTAGCACTAGATTTTCACCAATAATGCGGTACTATATTGTTTTAGAACTTGTCATGCTTGAACACAAACTCACTTGAGCTTTAAACCAAATTTATTCTAATAAATGTGCGGTGGGCCTCTACCCACTACACCGTTTTAACTCAAAACATGAACCAGTTGCCATAATTCAATCCCACAAAACTAGAATCGAGACATTCAATGGCAGATTGAATGTTGCTTTCTAAGTGGCATTTGAAGGAAATAATCACAACAAGATGGCCTAAACTTTTGTGTATGGAGCACGAAGTCAAAAGCCCACACAGTACTTCATTTTGTACAAGGTTCCTTGTTTAATATTTATATCGGTGCCAATACGGTAATTCTCACTAAAGAATACTCTAATCATACAATCAATTACAACACAGCACTTGTCCCTCTGCGAACCGGTTTACGGCCAATATGAAGAAACCAATCTTTGGCAGCTACATCGTTCTCTTATTTGGATGCATAACGGAAGTAATTAGGTACCACATTTCCGATTTCTAACAGAGATTTTCATCCCGTCACCTCCTGGAGTTTAGAATTTGAATCTACTTCCAACAATCTTATCCCGACTGCTAATACCATTTTCGAGAAATTTACCACATTGAAATCTATATATTGTAGAAAATGACGACATTGTATGCTCCTAATAATATAGCACCATTTCTATAACCGATAGCACGCAAAATCGATCCTTTGCTACATTGAAACAAAACAACCGGGATATTCCCCACGATCAACATTGCACTAAAAACAATCGAGTCTTCTGAGCGTCGGGAGACTGAATCCCACAGGGAGGAAGGTCGGCGGACAGTGAAGATGGCGGCGGCGGTGATGTCTTGATCGGCCTGAGCCGCGCCTCGCGAGCAGGTACCACTCGGCGAAGCGAAGCGACGTCGGCGTCGAAGGGCAACCGAGGGCAGTAGAAGCGGCGTCGGCGTCGGGCGGTGTGGGGGTGGCGTGAGGCGTCTCGGCGACAGCGGCAAGCGAGGCGTCTCGGCGTCGGACGGGCGGGGAGGCGAGGCAGGCACCCGAAGGCGGGGAGTGGCGTGGAGGCGGGCGGCGGCCCTCTAGGCGGCTAGGGTTAAGCACGTGGAAGCGAGCTGCGCTTAATGGTTATGGGCGGGGTTTTAAGATTACGTTAGTCATTAGTATCACTCTTTTAAGAAAATCGATCTTGATGCTTAATCATTAGTATCACTCTTTTCGAAAAACCGATCTTGATGCTTCACCATTAGTATCACTTTTTAATAAAACCGATCTTGATGCTTTATCATCACTTTTCTAATAGAACCACGATGTTAGTCATTAGTATCACTTTTTAATAAAACCGATCTCGATGCTTTATCATTAGTATCACTCTTTTAAGAAAACCGATCTTGATGCTTAATCATTAGTATCACTCTTTTAAGAAAACCGACATTGATGCTTCATCATTAGTATCACTCTTTTAAGAAAACCGATCGGATGCTTCATCATCAATATCACTTTTTAATAAAACCGATCTTGATGCTTGATCATCACTTTTCTAATAGAACAACGATGTTAGTCGTCGATATCACTTTTTTAATAAAACCGACAACGATGTAGTTTATTGCACTATTCCTTTTGGACATCTCGCAAGTTCTGAATTTTCAGCATTTCATCAAAGAGAAAAATGCCATAACTTTGTCATACATTGTTGAAATTGTTAGAAATTTTGCGAAACATATTTCAGGATCTTGCAAAACTTTTCATAAAATAATTTTTGGAAAAAGCGACCTCATTCAAGAAATATGCCAAAATTCATTTCAGAGACATGATTTGTCGTAAAAGCGTAGAAAAGTCAAAACTTTTTCAAATTAATCTGGAATTGTCTGAAAATTTCCAGAAATGAACTTTCGACTATTTACAAGCTTTCCCAACAATAATTTTGTCAAATGGAATTTTCTTTCACAAATTATGGCACAAAGTGCAGGCATAAAGAGAAATTGCATGCATTTCCATCGAAGCCTCCAAACAAAGAATTAATCACCTTGGATTTACAATACTATTTTATATACATTATAATAGTCCATTTATTTACAATATTTCCTTCATGATGATCTACTCGTATGTAATTGGCTCCATGTGTGTCGCCATCCCCGCTAAGACAAGCCCCATACGCAAATGAAGGTATCTCATCGAATTGGTTATACTCTTCTTCATCTACAACATCTTCAACTCCTCGATCCATCTCTTGCCATGAAGAACGGCGTGCAACCTCGGATTGGCGGATCGCGCACGTAAAAGACTTGAGTTGCTTGCTTCGCAGGACAAAGCGGATCATCTTTGTAGGCGAGTCTCTTCGAGATCCACAATAGTAAAGCCTCTCTTGTCGACCTTCACTCCATGTGGAAGTCGTACCCACTTATCGGAACAATGGAACTTGGTATATTTCGTAATCGAGCTCCCAAATTTCTTGATCATCCCATAGTAGGAGTTCATTGCGGTTGGGGAGACTGTTTTGGTGATGATCATCGAGAAAGCATTTATACTCACACCATTTGTTTTGGACAATACTCTTGGCATCTTGACTCTCGGTGTAAAGGTGTAACCATTAATATCGTACCCTGCCATATCTCGTATATTAAATCTTGGTCCGTCGACCAACCATTTTACATTCTCGATAAAAGGAGACCTCCGCTTTTCTTTGAACCATGTGAGGAATCGATCATTATGTTCTTGTGCGATGGAAAGCTCATCCATTTGTGGATTCTCTTCTGTAATATCAACTTATCTTTCGATGTATGGGCGAACCTGCGCTATTACGCAAGGCGTGAAATCGCCTTGCAATACATATCAAACCTCGGACTCATTAGTTTGGACCGCGGTTCCTTTACCAGCAAAGTCTACCCTCATGACGAGATACTGAGGAACACCGATTGCCTATCTTTTACCCGGGTAGTCCACATAAAACTCAATAACCTCTTGATCCCATAACCTTCAACAATACTACCCTCGAGCTTGACCGATTCCTCACGTCTGACTTTAATATACCCATGTACCTCTCGAGCGGATACATGTAGCGTAGGAAAGCGGGTCCACATATCTTAATCTCTCGACAAGGTGAACAACAAGGTGGACCATTCGTCAAAGAACGGCGGTGGGAAATGCATCTCAAGGTGACACAGAGTCGCACCACCTCACTCTGTAAGTTGTCTAGTACATCGGGTCAATAACTGCGAGAGATCGCATTGAAGAAATAACACAACTTTGTGATTGCCAACTGACATCCTCTGGGAGAATATTTTGGATTACAAGGCCAGGAGCATTTGGGTCATCAAGACATGGCGGTCATGGGACTTCATGCCCAATAACTTCAAATCATCCATAGACATAAGCTTCTTAATGTTTGCGGAGTAGCGGATGGAACTTTAATACTTTGGAGACATTTGCAGAGATCTTCTTTCTCCTTCTTGGGCAGGTGTAGCATGCAGCGAGGATGTCACGGACCTTTTCCATCCTCCTCTATCCTTTGCAAGTCTGGGCCTGATTCCCATGTAGGCCATGTCGCGACGAGCATTGACACCATCTTTGGTCTTCCTGTATGTTCAGCGAGATGCCAACCAAGTTGTCGCAGACATTCTTCTCAACATGCATGACATCAATACAATGCGGACATCTAACTCCTTCGATGCGGTAAGTCCCGAATATTGACCTCTTCTTCCAAATGGTCCTAGGGCGAGCAGATTCTGACTCTTTCCGTCTTGAACATCGATATCCTCTACACGTGAATATACTTGGCTTCCACTCAAAGGTCTGCGGTGCGAACGGACTTCCCTCTTCCCATCAAATTTGTCATCCATCTTACGGTGTCGATGACTTCGAGGTAGAAACCTCGGTGACCCATATACACGCTTTTCTTGGAATTCGCTGACCATAGACTCTCGATCTCCTCTTCACAAATAGGACACGCTTTGGCTCCTTTCGTCTTGTAACACCTTAAATTACCAAGGGCCGGAAATCATTTATGGTGCAAAATACCATAGCCCGTAGGGTGAAATGCTCTCTTTTATGCGCATCCCACACGACGACCCCTCATTCCACAATTTTACCAAATCCTCGATCAATGGTGCAAGGTACACATCAATATCATTTCCTATTGTTTGGGTCCCGAGATTAGTAATGACATCATGATATACTTCCGCTTCATGCCTGACCAAGGAGGGAGGTTGTAGATACACAATGAATCGCCATGTCTTTGTGTTTCGCTCATGTTACCAAATGGATTCATTACGTTGGTACTCAACCCAAATCTTATGTTCCTCATTTGGCACCAAACTCCTCATGTTTCCAATCGATGTTTCTCCATTGAGCGAATCGGCGAGGTGTCTCGACTTGCCATCTTCCTTCGAGACTCGTAATGCCAGCGCAACAATTTTGCCTCTCTCGGATTTGCAAACAACCGCTCCAGACGGGAATGATGGGCAAGTACCACAATACCTTGGCGGTGCACCTTTAGTGACCTCTTCACCGTCGTTGCCCGGCTCTTCGCTTCTTGTCGTTCGCTTCTCCTTTTGTTTGTCTGGGGCACACATAAGCCGGACAAACGTGCAGACTCTGATGTGCGTTCACGGTACAAGATGCAATCATTAGGACATGCATGTATCCTTTCTATTTCCATTCCCATGGGACATAGTAGCTTCTTCGCTTCATAAATGCTTGTTGGCAACTCGTTTCCCTCGGAAGCGATCCGATAGAAGAACTAGTAGTGCATTGAAACTTGTATCTGTCCAACGGTGTTTTGCCTTCAGTTCGAACAATGCAAGGACCGAACCCAACCTGGTGTATTCCGCTTTGCAACCTGTGAACAGCGGTTTGGCATCGTCTTCTATCAAGCTTTTAAACTTTTCAAACTCTCTTTCCGTGTAATTACCCTCCACATCCCGCAACATTTGCTCCAAATTATCCTCCTCAAACATATCAGGCTGCAACTCGTCATCCGGTTCCACCGTATCTTCGTTGCATATCGGAGGGGTACTACCTGCCTCCCCGTGATGGATCCAACATGTGTAATTCCTCACGAAGCCACGTCGAATCAGGTGGTCCTCAATTTGAGATGAGTTGTTAAATCTTCTCGATTCGTGCAATCAATGCAAGGACAATATATGAAGTTTACACCCTCCTCACCATGTAGTCTTACGCAATTTTTTGAACTCCTTAACACCCTCGAAATTCAGCACTCACACGGCTTTTACGATACATCCATTCCACACGGTCCATCTGCAATTAAATTTAGCACAATAAATTAAGGAAAAAGCTGGGCGACAACTAGCTATAGCTATTTTAAATATTGAGACATCATTTCAATTAATATTACCTTTGCAAAATAGTGGACAGGTTCCAAGATATATAAATGTACTCGATCGATACCTAGCTTCTTCCCCGGTTTAAAGCTTCCAATTCCTACATAAGAGACATAAATTTTTAACATCAACAATGATATCAAATAATCTAATTATATAGCTAGTGCATGAGCTTGCAAATCTTTCTACTACAACGAAACAAAACAAGGGTACCAACGATGACTCCTAATCTCTAAATAGGTTAGGTCCTAATCCCATTCGAGGATATATGGTTGGGCAAGTTCTTAAGCCATTGTACAACTCGGAGAAAATTTGACATCTCCATTGTTCTCCGGATACACGTCTCGACAACAGTCAAGAGGGTGTGTATCCGGAGAACACCAGAGAGACGCTACCGAAATATACTCTGAACTTGTACAACACAGCTCAGGAACTTGTTCAAACCATATATCCTCGAATCTATCAAAAAACATGAACAATTCGAGATCGCTGCAAACATAAATATGCCCTTTAGTTCAAAGATATTTATAAATAAGCACCCTCGAGCAGGAGGCGTGGGTTACGCCGCCTAAACTCTAATAACAGTTACCACATGATAGCAATAATAATTCCATATAAACAGGAGATCGCACTAGAAAAATTAAATAGATATGTGCTTGTCAAATAAAGAGTGTGAAATCTGAAAACACGTACACATTTTGAAGAAAACCGCAAAAGAGGGTAAAAAGAGGGGAATCTCCTCAAGATAGGGTTTCAATTTTGCCCTCTTAATACCCATCCATGAGGACTTCAAATTTTCTCACCCAAGTATTGCTTCCAACCACACAATATGAGCTATTTTCTCGGGTGGCGGAGAAATCTCCTCTGAGCAACAACAGAGAAGAGTTCGAAAGTGAGTGGTATATATAACCTAGCGAGGCACATCGAATCGGTTCTTTTAAAAAGCGATAGTGATATGCACGGCCATCCTTTAATAATGAGCACGAGCACATCGAATCGGTTCTTTTTATGCGATAGTGATGTGCTGGTCATCACTATCACTCCTATAAAAGAACCGATAGTGATAACAGTATGCACATCGAAATCGGTTCTCTACTAAAAGTGATAGTGATGTGTAGGTCATCACTATCGGTTCTTCATAAAGTGATAGTGATGTGCGCGCACATCACTATCACTTCTATGAAAGAACCGATAGTGATGACCGTACATCACTATCACTTTTATTGAGAACCGATTCGGATGTGTCGATCTACATCACAATCACTTATAATCTCGAACCGATAGTGATTATTACTAACACCCTTCCGAAGTTACTTATCACAATCGTTTTTTTCGAAAAACTTAAGAACCGACACATATACAGTGATAGTGATGTCTCGTTCTGTAGTAGTGTGTGATTTTGACTTAAAACAGTGAACTGACAGAATTTTTTAAAAATCTGGGAAGCTTATCTCAAGCTGAAATTTTCAAATACCTTCCACATAGAAATATTGACCTCTCTTAAAAATATAAAAAATTAATATTCACATTTATTACCTTTTAAAATTCAAAAACAGAGAACATGAAAATATAGAAATTGCAATGTCAGAATTATTAGAAACTAAATAAGCAATATCTCAGCATTAATTTTTTTACTCAAGAATTTTTAGAGCATAAAAAATAGTATAAAAAATTATCAAAAATTCTTGACCTCATTATCATCCTCAAATAAAAGAAAAACAGAAAAGAACAAAATGGGCAGTGCTACTTGTCAGAATTAACAGACTTTTTCTACAAAATATTTTAATGCAAACATTTTTATAGATATCAATAATTATCCCTGGAACCCAGTCAAAAAGTTTTAAAAATAGTGGACATGATTTGTTCTTTCATTTAATGAAAAGAGTCCGGCCTGATAAGCTCGGAGAGCGAGCCAGTCCTCAATCCTGTGCCCACCGGTCAGTCCCTGAAAGCCCCTGTCTCTTCTCTTCCTTAGCTGAACGGCTCAGCCCCCGCCGAAACGATGCCACGGCTACGTTTCTGCCCTGTTTTCTTTGCCACGGCAACGAAGACCTGGCACCAACTGAAGCCATATGGAGCTCGTACAGCCGTGACTTGCCATGCGCCATACCCTGCTAGCCCATCGTCTCAACCGTGCCTGGTGCCAGAGAAGACCGAGCTTCGTCGCAAGACCGAACCCCGTTTCCATTTGAGCCGAATGCAAAATCCTATTGCCACCGCCTTATACTGATCAGTTGTCAACTGAGCCCTCTGCATCCCTTGACTTCATTCTAACCAGAGCTTCAGTCAAGCCGTGTTCTTTTCCTGGCAGAGTCAGAAAGTTCCAAAGAGAAGGCTAAAAAAGAGATATACAAAATCAACTACTATAACTATCGACATATTGTAAAATAGTTGAAATTTAAATTATGCAACATAAGTATGTAATATTAAAGGAGAAAAACATACCATTCATTACTTGAAAAGAGTTGACAGTTGATATTTATGAGTTTTCATGTTCTGAAAACGTTGTAAGATATCTTCCATGTCTATCTTTGCAAACACGTCTCGCTCAATGTAGCATACTATAAAATCATTCAACCAGTCATCACTTATCTTATTGCGTAAATCTGTCTTAGGGCCTGTTTGTTTCAGCTTTGGATTCTCTAAAAGCGATTACGGATTGTAGTCGAGAAAGTGATTCTCCAAAAGTCGTGTGAGACCCCAGTTACCATCCGAACCTCTGTGTATTTACAGTACTAGTCCCAGATCGTGTAGCTAGTACACACAATCAAGCATGATGAATCATAGCCAAGTGCGAATAATAACATAAATAAAAATAGCAGTACCATCTTATGGCCAATTATTACAAGATATAAAGTCTTACAACGGAAGCAACAAAATAAGAACAATAAACTCCAACACGGGAGGACCCATCAATTTACCACAGGCAATTGACTGGGGAACGCGTCCTAGTACTCCGGATGGTCTTTGTCAGATCTTCACATGTAGAAGTCGTAGTCGTCCACGGCAGCTTCGAAAGCTTTTGTGATTCATATTGAGTGTAGCATGTGAGTACAAACGTACTCCGCAAGTCTGGGAAAATGCAACATGTAGGGCTTTCCAAGGAAAGGCTTAATAGGGTTCTTTTGCATAAAGCCAAGTTTTATCAAACCATACATAATAATAATTTTCACAATGCACATTTTAACAATTATTTAACAATTGAATTATTTAATATTCTAGTGAAGGTTCTAACCACCATCACTAGTATAAAGGCTCTATCCGCCACATTTAAAAGATTAAGGCAAACCAACTCATGACTCCATCCGTCATGATCAAAACAGGTTCCATCTACCTGATTGGCTCAATCCGCCAAATAAATATCCGAGAGTTCTATCCACTCCCGAATCCCAAAACAAAACATCAGTTATTTTTAAAATCAAAACCAAGTCTACCAGTATGAAAGCATTCTTCGCTTTGCCCTTGACCGTAGGCACGACTATTCGAATAGTTTTAACTCTGCAGAGGTGTACAGCTTTACCCACATGACATGATCATCTCTTTGGTGCCACGCGATTAACACACTTCCTTTGGTGTGCCGGCAGAGAGATCATGACAAGGCCTTTACAATGTATACGCCTAACCTGACTCACCCGCTGAGTTTCACCGCTATTAGGGTTTCATCCGCCCAGTATAGAAGCCCCCTCTTGCGCCGTGTGGGAAAATATGACCTGCCTCCATCCGGCACCCACATTCCACCATCTGGTGAGTCTAAGTTAAGTTTCTACAAATTATTCAGCTGGTCGAGCCCATTTGACATGTGGTTGCACGGTAATGCTTAGAATGGGCTGTCATAAGCGTCGGTCCTTAAATTGATTAGGGCGGCTTTCACAAACCAAAACCAGTGCTCCATCCGCACCCGCCCGACAAACCATTCCGCCCCAATCTAAACCATTTTTATTTTATTTTTATTTTACAATCACAGCAGCAATCTCTTTGCTACAGTTTCAACAAAACACATTTCAACAACATTTTCAAAGCAACCCATCCATAGGTATTTTAATCAATTCCGCAGCTAAGCTTATCTAACGCACTAAACAAAATATGTCACAACCTAATATGATCATGATATATCACAGCAACCTAGGGTTACAATTAAACATGGATTTCAACATCAAGGAGGTATTATCAATTCGGATTAACTACCAACCTATATTTAACATCATCTTTATATAAATAGCAATGCATGTTGTAAAGCTTTTGTAAAACATTTGCAAATCATAGGATCAATGTGCGTCAAGGAGACTTGCCTTCGTCGACGAGGTGCGCTACGTTACTCTGAAAGTCTTCTCCTTCGTCAGCGACTACGGCAACTTCTTCGACTACGCGCAAAACGGAGCGACACAAAAGAATAAAATAAATTAAATAGAAACTAAAAATTATAATAAAAATACTGGCGGATAGAGGATGAATTTAGATGAATTTAGCAATTGGAATCACTCGATTCGGAGTTACGACGGAGGAGAAACAATTGTTTGAATGCTGTCGGACTGGAAAAATGAAAAATCCGAGAATATTCTTTGGAATCTTTTCTTTTTCCTGAATTTCCTGATTTCCTCACTCACTTGCACTTGGGGCCCACCTGTCATTGAGTGTGGCCTTCTTCTCCATTGGTTCAGTACAGAGGAGACTATGGAACACAAAGAACGAACAGGAAACAAGGCAAGGACACAAAGCAAGAAATGGAGGCTTCACCGGCCAAGGAAGAAATGGCCAGAGGGGCGGCGGCCGGAGGGTGGCGGCGGCGGCGGCGGCTGGGCGGCGGCGGCCGGCCGGTGTGGCGCCAAGGCGCGGCGGCGCGCACGCAAGGGAGGCGGCGAGGCACAGGTGGCGGCAGCCGGGGTCGGCGAGGGTGCAGCGAGGGCCAGGCACACGGTGGCCGGCAACGGCGAGGCTCGGGAGTGACAACGGCGCGACAAAACCGACGACTAAAAACTAGCCGGCGGCATGACGATAAAAAGTACCCGAAATCACGATATTTTTCGAAACTAAGATGAGCACGGTGTAGCTAGCATCAAGGGGAGTCTACGGGTGCAAGGAATTGAATTGGTTCATACCCAATCAGAAGAAATCGACGACGAACTGGGCGACGGCCGACGACTAACAAACT
This sequence comes from Guadua angustifolia, assembly GCA_036346375.1. Classification (NCBI taxonomy): domain Eukaryota; kingdom Viridiplantae; phylum Streptophyta; class Magnoliopsida; order Poales; family Poaceae; genus Guadua; species Guadua angustifolia. Next base: position 44,085,026 of record CM070515.1, read on the forward strand.
CGAAATCCGGAGTCAAACTGCAATGAAAATCAAATCCGATTGGTTGGTTGTGTTCCTGGAAGCAAGGGGCACAAAGTGACGTGGTTGGTTTGTCAAGAAACTCACCGGAGCAAGAAATGGCTCGCCGGTGTCTTTGGAGGACGCCGGACGTCGGTTTTCGTGAGTTTTGGAGAAGGGAACAGCACAGGAACAATGGGGAAAGGTGAGCACTGGATAGAGGACGTCGATACGCACGTTTGAGAAGTGGAAGCTCGTCGTTTCGTTGAGAAACGGCCGAGTTATTGAAGTTTGAGTGCGTTTCGGTTTCTGCGCATTTAATCAAATTCCGGCAGGTTAAAAGATGAATGGTCATGAAAAATGGGTTCTCCTCGTCTTCCTCTTCGCAACGGATCCAGCCATGCATGATTTGGTAGAGGAAATGAGAAGTTATAAGAGTTTGAAGTTAGAAAGCCATGAAACGTGCTCTCTGGAAGTTAGCCTGGCTGGAGGTGGAAGAAGGTGAACAGTACTGGCACGTGTCGTTGTATTATTGGTTGGAAGAAATGAAGAGACAAAAGCACGAGGAATAAAATAGTAAAAATAATCTAAAAATCCTGAAAAAATTCTTAAAAATAATAGAGATTATTTGGAACCCAATAAAATTAGTTTCACTGAATTTTGATGAATTTTGGAATTTAGATTATTCCGGAACGAATATACTGATTTTGACGAAAGACCGCGAGAGATAAAATAGCAAATAGATTCTAAAAATCTTGGAACAATTCCCAAAATCATTTTAGAATATTTGGAACCTAATGCAATAGGTTTTGGGATTTTTAGAGTATTTTGGAACTCGGGTGAAATTTCGAATAAGGACCGGAATTAGAATCTTGACTTTGCAGGCGATAAAGTTGAACTCCGAATTTTGGAAGGATATGGATGCCAGGTTAAATATAACACGAGGAAAATCCAAATTTTAAATTTAATTATTTTAAATTTATTTTTAGCGTAAACCCTAAATTGGGGATGTTACAGCTGGAATCCAGAAGCACATATGAAGTGGATTGTGGATTCTAGTGTATATGGGTAGGCTGGATTGTGAGAATCGGATTCTAGAATCAGACTGTTTGTTTCTGATTCTGCTTTTGAGATCAGAATCCAGAATCAGAAGCTAAAACAAACAGGGCCTTAATAATCCTTATTGCCGAGAAAGCCTTTTCAACTATAGCTATCCCCACAGGTAAAATTAGTACCAATTCAATCAGTCTATAGACCAGTGGATAAACCGCCTTCTGTGCTATGCGGTATGGGCCTTAGCGATCCATACCAAGGTTCTGCGTCTTGAAGAGACTCAATGTCATATTTCTCTAAAAGCTCTTTTGTTGAAATTTGGCGGGGTGGGCTCCATTTAATCGATGCCTCCGCCTATAATTCCTCCACTCTTGCCGAATAATATCTCTATTAAGCCTGGAAGGAATGTCGCCCATGCAAGCCACAAGGTACATTTTTTTGCGAAAAGGCCCTCCGAAAATTTTGAAATCACGGATAGGTCCTTCCACCATTTATTCTGCAAAAAGGACACTGGAAATTTTGAAATCACGGACAAATCCTTTGACGTCTATTTTTCAAAAAGGCCCCCATAATTTTGAAAATTCGACACGCCGTTGGTTTTTCTGCCCCGGGAGATTCCGAAATCATAGATAGGTCCTTTGACGTCTATTTTTCAACAAGGCCCCCGTAATTCCAGAAATTCGACACGACGCTGGTTTTTCCGCCTTGGGAGATCCCGAATTCATGAATAGGTCCTTTCACCGGTTATTTTGCAAAAAAGACCCAGCGTTTGATACAAAAGACCTTCGTAGACCAGATAGGGCTAAATTTGGAGGTCTATGTAGACGACATTGTGGTCAAAAGTAAACTCCCTCGGGTCAAGTGTCCGACCTTGAGGAAACCTTTGTAACCTCAACAGGCATCAAATAAGGCTTAACCCAGAAAAATGTGTCTTTGGAGTAAAAGCGGGCAAGGTGCTTGGCTACATGATCGGCCCGCAGGGTATCGGAGCAAACCCTAGAGAAGATAGAAGCCATTGAGAGAATGCGACCACCCAGCAGCATCAGGGAGGTCCAGGCTCTGACCGGACGAATGGCGGCTCTAAGTCGCTTCATCTTCCGGTTTGGCGAGTGCGAGCTGCCCTTCTTCAAGGCGCTCTGCAAGTACGACGGCTTCACATGGACTGAAGAAGCAACTCAATCCTTCGAAGAGCTGAAGCAGTACCTGTCCGATTCATTCGTCTTAACCACACCAAGGTCGGGGGAAGACCTGCTCTTGTATCTAGCAGTGACCCCGCAAGTTGTAAGCCCCGTGCTGATGGCCAAAAGAGATGAAGTACAGCGACCAATTTATTACGTCAGCGAAGTCTTGCATGGACCGAAGGAACGGTACCTCGAGGTCTAAAAGTTGTTATACTCACTACTAATGGCTTCTAGGAAGCTACGCCACTATTTCCAAGCTCATAAGGTCGTAGTTCCAACCAACTTTCCACTTAGTGAGATCCTAAGAAATCAAGATGCTAGTGGCCCTATAGCAAAATGGGCTATGGAACTCGCCGAGTTTGATATTCATTTCTCGGCTCACCACGATCAAGTCTCAAATTCTAGCAGACTTTGTGGCGAATGGACCAATCAAAGTAGGTCGTTGGACCATGTACTTTGGCAGTCTCGATCTTCTGAGCGCTCGAAATTTGGAGTCGTCTTGGTATCCTCGTGGAGATCAACTCCAATACATCATTCAATTGCACTTTGCGCAACCAATAGCGATGCAGTATGAAGACATTTTAGTAGACTCTGAGCATGCCAAGCGCCGAGTCTAGCGATCGACCGTGTGAGCGACTCATGCATTGGTCATCAACCGAGTTAATAAGGAGTATCGATTGTTCGATAGCTCAATGGCGCTTTACCTAGATGAAGTAAGGAAGATGGAGAGGTACTTCAGGGATTTCAAAGTACTCTACATCCCCAGGAGAGATAATTCCTTTGCCGATCACCTCTCAAAGGTCGGTTCCTCCCAAATACCCGTTCCACCGGTAGTGCTCGTCGAGCACTTATATGAGCCCTCCATTCCCTCTGTAGAGGAGGCACCGGAGACGAGCGGTAACGTCTCCCTCCTCGAGCATGGTGTGAATTGGATGACACCATTCATCCAATATCTTGCACATGGGACACTGCCCGAGGAAAAGCTGAGAGTTCCCAGCTTATACGGCGATCCTCTTCCTACAATTTGATCGAGGGCGCATTATACCACAAGGGAGCACTAGGAGTCCTCTCCAAGTGCATATCTTAAGAAGAAGGTAAATTTCTTCTTAGAGATATCCATGAGGGAGTGTGCGGAGCTCATTCATCTTTCAATATGCTTGTGAGCAAAGCCTTTCGATTGGGCTACTATTGGCCAACGGCTTTAGCCGATACCCGGTCGATTGTGGTGACCTGCTGAGCATGCCAGTTCCATGCTCGCAGGACACATCAACCGCCGTACATGCTCCGAACTATCCCTCTATCATGGCCATTCTCGACCTAGGGAGTCGACATTCTCGGACCTTTCCCCCGAGGTCGAAAGGGCTGCAAGTTCTTGCTCATGGCTATCGACACTTTCACCGAGTGGATTGAGGCCGAGCCAGTGTCGACCATTTCAGCTCTGGCAGCCAAGAGGTTTTTCCGCAGTAACGTGGTGATGCATTTTGGCATTCTCAATCGCCTCATCATAGATAACGGCACTCAGTTTACCAGTGAACTATTTCAAGCTTACTGCGAGGACATCGGGACCAAGGTCTGCTTCGCCTCTGTAGCTCATCCGCAGAGCAACGGAGCAACCGAACGAGCAAATGCGCAAATTCTGCAAGGAATAAAGAACAGAGTTTTCAAAAACCTCAACTAGCATGGTCAGTAATGGGTGGATGAGCTCCCTTCCGTCCTTTGGTCGGTTCGCACTACGGCAAGTCGGGCTACGGGCGAAACCCCTTTTCAACTTGTCTACGGTGCAGAGGCCATATTACCCACTGAGATAGTGCTGGGTTCTCCAAGAGTGCGCTTGGTCGACCACATCGACCAGGAGCTTGAGCGTCTTGTGGAACTCGACCTCGCTGAGGAAACACGTGAACGGGTGTTGCTGCGGTCTACGGTTTACCAGCACGCTCTTCGAAGGCACGCAGTCAAGTCAGTTCGGCCAAGGACCTTTCAAGTTGGCGACCTAGTCCTATGGCGAATTCAGGACTTATCAAAAGCCAACAAGCTGTCCCCCAGGTGGGAGGGTCATTTCTCGGTCGTCTCGATAGCACGCCCAGGGGCTATCCGCCTAGCGATGGAGGACGGTCGAATGCTTTCTAGCTCTTGGAATGTCAATCAACTTCGTAAGTTCTTTGTATAGTTCTTATCTACTACGCGATTTGCGTAGGCCCAATCGTTTTTCTCTAAAAAATTTGGTTCTCTTGCCGCCACTTTTTCCCTTCATTTCGAGATTATGTGAATGACTTTCGAGTCCCTACCCGTTGGTAAGCCGACCCAGTCTCGCACAAGGGCACACTCTCCTTCTCGCAATCTTGATGATGGAATAAGCTTGTGCGGGCAGGAACATACGCTTCAACATGTTCTAATGTTTGGCTAACATGCGCAAGAACGCTCAAAGAGAAACAGCAAGCACCGAATCACTAAGCTCGCCGCCAGAGGTGCCCGTCTTTGTAAGCCGATTATCATCCGCAGTAGTTCTTCGCTGCTTGTTCACAATCGCAACTAGACACCCTTTTGGTCGGTTCAGAGCCTTAGCTCGGTCTGTCTGTGCTTGCTCGTCGCGCGCTTTAACGGGCAACCACACGTTCTTCCTCGTCAAGGCTATGCTCACAAGTTAAGGCCATGCGCGTTTTCTCTTTTTCGACCTACCTCATCCTCGCAAATCGGAGGATTGGCGGTAAGGTCGCTAAGGAAGGCGTGCGGTTTTTCTTGCTCTCCTGTGAACGAGCTTGTGCTCGCAACTTAGGTGCACGACCTACATTCACAGCAGGGCTTAGTAGGGCGAGCTACTGTGTTTTTCAAAAAGACGCGTGCGCTAGCACTTCGTTCTACTTAAGTTCGTATCCACCTTGCTTGCTCGTGGTGTTGTTTTGTCCTTTCTGTGCAGGTGCCCGTTGAGGAAAAATCAATGAAGTGGCAAAAAGGGCAAAGGTAGTAAAACGACAGATAGCAAGCAAGATTGACAAAAATCATCTTTTCATTCAAGGTGGCAAATTTACATAAAGTTAAAATTAAGGCGCTACTTCCAAAGGCTTGGCACTCCTAAGCGACGAAAGTTTATCGTTCGCTGCGTCAAGCTCGGTCTCAAGGTCAAGGACTCGCTGACGAGCTTGCGCTAGCACTCTGTTTCTACTGAAGTTCGTATCCACCTTGCTTACTCGTGGTGTTTTGTCCTTTCTGTGCAAGTGCTCGTTGAGGAAAAATCAATGAAGTGGCAAAAAGGGCAAAGGCAGTAAAATGGCAGATAGCAAGCAAGATTGACAAAAATCATCTTTTCATTCAAAGTGGCAAATTTACATAAAGTTCGGGAATCCTGGGCGAAAAGCTACTTCCCGGACTTGGCACTCCTAAGCGATGAAAGTTTATCCTTCGTTGCGTCAAGCTCGGTCTCAAGGTTGAGGACTCGCCAATGAGCTTTGCGTCCTTGGCGAGTCTCTTGGCGCAATCGCTTCACCTCTTCCTTGTCTTGCTCGACCTGCTTGGAGGCCTCCTGCGCTGCCCGGATCAGCTCTTCTATCTTTGCTTTGTCTTGCCCAACTCGCTCAGAAGCCTCCCGCACTGCCCGGTTCATCTCTTCTATTTTCGCCTCCAAAGCTTAGGAGCGCTCTCACTCTTGCTCAACTTGTAGCTCAAGCGCACAAGATCACTCCCGGTTCTTGGTGGCGTTTTCTTCAGCTTGGCGCAGTTTTGTCAGGATATCCTCGTCCCAAGCCTGGCGATTGGCAACTTGTTGCTCGAGCTCGGCAATTTTTGTGTCATGGCCCCAAATTCGAATTCGACTCATGCCGCTAACATTAGTGCCAACCAAGTTTTGGCCGCATTTGAGATCAACTTCCAACTTCAGTTAATATTTTAAACTGCCACTTAGAAGAATTTCCAAACTTAGCGAAGTTTAAGAGCTAGAAATTTCAGTGTGCAAATATGATTTTCATCAAAGTTTGGAGCCTTGTAACTTGAGGTCTATAATGATCTAGAGTGTGCATGTTAGTAAAATGAAAACTAGAAACTTTTCTCTATACCATGGTTGAGTCTTGAGCCCAATCCAACATCAAATGCTAATTTAAATCTTGGCCTCAAAGTTGAATCATATGCTGAAATTCTGGGGACTTAGTGGGGTCAAGTGAGCTAAGGGCAATAGAATTTGGGGGCAGCCCAAACCAAAACCGAAGCAGCCTCCAGCTCTTTCCCTGTCCAGCCGCACCTTCCTCCTGCTGTCACCAAAAGCCGGCGCCCTCTCCTCCACAAGCAAGCACTCCCCAAGCCAGCCACTCCCTCCTGCAGCCCCCACGCAGCCTTCCTCCTCCTGCTGTCCCTGGTCGTGCTCCTTCCCTGCAGCCTCTCCAAGTTGGCGCCTCCTCTTCTCCACCAAGGCAGCAGCTCCTCCTCCTCTTCCTCCTTCACTCCCATGAGGTGAGGCCCTCCCTTGATCTAGGGTTTGTGTTTTCTGGTTTTGGGGGCAGCATTGGTGGAGTTAGGGAGCTTTGGTGAGTAGAGATTTGGAGATTTGGTTGGGGAATAGCCATTCTAGGGTTTGGAGCATAGTTCTGAAATTCGAGCAGATTTTGTAGCTGCTGTTTCGTGGTGATTTGAGTAAGTTCCGAGCATTTCCTGCTAGGTTGGCTGTAGAGAAAGTTGTGGATAATGAAATTATCTTTCATCTTCAACTGGAATCACTCAATTTCGTTAACCCAGCTGAAAGTTATGGCAATTTTAGTGCTTGCTGATCGGAAAATGCTGAAGATTTCGGGTAGAAACTTGAGCTGTGAATAAAAATTAGTTAGAAGCCGAATTAGAAATTATTTTTGCCTGTGGAGTTGTAGGAAATTTCATGTAGATTGTAAAAATGTTATCATTTACTCAATTCCATTAAGAATAGCAATTTTTATGTTGAAATTGGTGCATGCTGTTCTGAAGCTCTGAGTATTCTGAACTCTGAAACTGCCCTCTGTTCCTGGCTGAACTGGGAGTTATCTGGGCAGAATCTGGGTGATTGGCCAAAGCTAATTTGTAGGTCTATGTCTTGTGGTCGTTTAGGCTCTGAGTTTGCTCAATTTGGCTAAGTGATCAAAAAGTTATGGTCATTTGTATACATGCTGTCCTGAAACCAGTTTTTCTGAAAATTCAGATTTTGGGGCTGAAGTTCAGAGTTTAGTTAAAAACTTTCAATCTATATTCTGAATGTTGTGTTGTATGTTAAAGTTAGATCACCCTCTTGTGGTCCTTTAGAGTCAAAGAAATCAATTTTTCGATTAAGCATTCAAAAGTTATGCCTGTTTAGAGGTGTATGCGTGTTATTTTCAGTTTTTTGGCTATAGATTAGAAGTGAGGTTTAACCATTGCACTTTCATTCTTTAATTAAATTGAATGCTTGCACTTTTGGAAACTACCTTGGGGGGTTGCATTTTGTATTTCATTTCATATGCATCGTATGCATCTCATTTACATGCATCGTGATCGTGTAGAGAACGAAAACACAGAGGTTGACGTGGCGGTGACCGAGGGGGTTACCGGAGAGCCGTCCTTTGTTGAGAACCCGGCAAAAGCTTAAGGAAAGCACCTAAGCATGTTTAACCTTATATGATTGTATTTTAGCGAATAATTTGCTTATTGGATGATTATGTCTTGCATTAGGAATTGAAATGTGGGATAGGATTAGAACCTACTTGTTGCACATACACTCATTGATAATTGTTGAATGCCTTCCTTGGAGCTATTATATGGGTAATTACATTGTGTCCATACTTAGTTTTGCTTAGATGTCGGGTATGGGCCAAGTGGGGGATGGTTCCCTCATTTGAGAATAATTATTTCACACTATTGGGTTGTAAATGGAAATGGTTATGTTTGAAATGTAAAATTGATACGGGTGAGAGGGTTGGATCATTTCAATGTGGAGACTCAAATGTTGTAGTCTACTTTGTGTTAGTTAAGGTCCGATCCGTTGTTTGCCATGTTGATCGAGCACCCTTGTTGATCGCATGCCCGATATAATGGTGCGGTAAGCCACCCTTTCATGGCATACTACTCGATGGGTCATGCCCTCATGCGATTGGGCGTGGTTGAGGCGAGGCCTAGGCCGACTCTCGAGGGCTAAGCGAGGCTTGAGCCGCTCGAGGATGTTGCTAGGTGCTCGGGCCGCATGAGGATGGTTCAGCGAGTAGATATGGATGGGGAGAGTTGACATGAGGTTCCTTGTGGCACATGTCGATGCGATTGATGATCCCTGCGGGGTGAATAAGCGATTGATTGCAGCGCTCTCGGATATGAAACGCTTGTATCATCCGACACTTCAACGTAGTAATAACTTAAATTGAAACTAGTTGGTATACTTGATGCGGTTACTTGTTCATGATTTTATTTGCTCTCTTAAATGTTTAAATTCAGCTCTCACTTTAGCAATAGGTGCTGTACATAACTGCTATAAAATTTGTAAATTGAGTAGTTGAATGTGAAAATGAACCAAAGTTAAGCTTTTCGCACTTTTACCTTAAGCTTATACCTTGCTACATCCAAATGCATATTCTTTCGAGTCGGTCATATATGGACCACGGGTAAGTCTTCTGAGTGCCTTACGTACTCATGCTACGCTTTGTGGTTTTGGTGAGGGCGTCAATGGATGTGAGTTCTGTCCATATTGCTTCTCGGTGTTGAGCGGGACACGAATAGAAACTAAGCTCAACGATGTAAATGCCGGAAGTGTTGAGGCGAGACACTTCGGAGATGTCATAATTTTTGGGTTAATGTGATGGATTTATGTTCATTTTGTTGTATAGCTAGCCTTTTAATCTATGTCATGGTTATGTTTAATTACTTGACTATTTCTATTGTTGAACCTTGTTGTATGACCTTGCTCATCGCTTGTCTAGTATGTTGCTTCTACTCGTGTTGATCTGATGCTATATTGTGGTTGTGCTATATTTGGATATGTTAATTGTTCTTACATCTGCTGAGTGGATGTCCTTACTTCTAGATCGTCATGCGAAATTTTGTAGATTTACGAGTCTAGGTAGGATCTTGCAGAATAGTGCGATTTGTGAGTCTAAATCTGTTGTTGCTAGTTCTTGCCATGCGTGGTTGTGCAGTACGTCTTTGTGCCTTGGTTTTTAGTCGTTTTGTTGTGCTTCGCGTTGCGTGTGCAGTCGTAAAGTTTTGGGTTCGTTGCCCCTTTATGCGAATTGAATTGATCTGACAATGGAAACCGGTATCTTGGTCGATCTGGCGAGCTTTGGGTGCATATCTGAGAAATACCAGGATTGTTATCGAGTTATTCGAATGGGATACTTGTTGTCCTAATTGGGCTTGGGTATTACTTGTGAACACCTCCGGTGATCCGTTGCTAGCCCCAAATCCGATGAGGCGGCGGTCATTCAAATAACTTTGAGGGCCGATGCAGGCGGCTCCTCACATTTTGCGTCGTGCTTGGCGATCATTTTGGCCATGGTCTCAGGTGCGACGATCGTGGACTTGAAGTCCTCCATTGTTGCTCGGAGCACCTGTGGGCAAGCAGATTCTAAGTTGTTACTCATCTTTAAAAAGGAAATTTAGCAAGTGAAGTATACTTACATAGCTGAGACGGGCACGGAGATTATTCTCGATGGCCTTCGTAACCTCTTCCGGACGAAGGTTCGCGAAGTCTCCATCCCGAGCATGTGGTTCGCTCTGGGTCTCTTCGTCCTCCTCCCGAGCAGGTGTTTCGCTCAGGGGCTTCGCGCTTTCCCTCGGGGCATGTGCTTCGGCCAAGGGCGTGATGCTTCCCTCCCAAGCATCCGACGTGCTCGGGAGAGCCAAGAGTGCGTCCTGGAGAGTGGGTCCATCCAGGGAAAATATTTCCACCTCCCATTGCTCGGTGTGGGCTTCGGTGTCCTCCACTGTACCGAGGTCCACCGCTTCGGCCATCACCAGATCCGTAGCTCGAGCGACCTCCTTCTCTGTCACATGGTCGAGGATCTCGTCAGCCATAGCTCTGAAATCCCAAGAGCCCCTACGAGCTATCACGCCCACGTCCAAATAGTGGGGTTAGCTCGAGGAAAATAAAAAGAAAGAAAAGCGAAGATGGCGAAGGGCAAAAAGTTACCTTGATGGAGCTCCTCTTCCTCGGCGGTCTTGGTCGCTGCTGCGACCAGCTCGGAGCTCTCCGCGGCCAAGCGGCTGGCCCTCGCCATCGGGGGTCGGCGTCATCCATGTCAACCCCCTCCAGGGTCTTCTTCGGGTATAAGAGGGCGAGGGGCGCCCGGTCTTCATCTTCATCCTCGGGCCCTCCTGCTTGAGAGCCTGTCGTGGCCGCATCGAGCTTGGCTTGGATCGCGGCAATTTGGCCCTCTAATGCCTTGCGCTCGGCCTCCCTCACCTCCTTGTTTTGCTTCGCCTTCTTCGCGAGCTGTTGCAGGCGGTCCATCAGTCCGGGTTTCTTCTCAAAGAACCCCTTCATCCATGTCTTTAGGTTTCTTACCTTCATCACATCGACGTACTCCAAGTGTTACCGCGTGGGTCCGTTGGATGAAGCTGCCCTCGTTTTTAAAGGTCGGACAGGCGGAGGCGGGGGCGCTGATCATTTCCCCCTCACCTTCTTGCTCTTGGTGGCGAGGACGACTCCTCCTTGGTCGCACGATAGTGGCTTAAGATCGGCCACCACGATTTCAAGGGTGAGTTTCTCCTGCAAAAGGACAATGAAGTGTTAGAAGATGCTCGGGATGAGTTCCCTCGAGCATGGATTGCAAGGGTACTTACCACATCGCTTCACTCGAGCACATTCTTTGGGACTTGACGCCCATGCTCAAGCTCTTTGCCCTTCGGGGTACCGAACATCTCGGCAACCTGCTTCTCCACCCAGTCGAAGCTCAAGGCTACACCGATCAAGAGCAAATGTTAGCACGAGCAAGAATCAGGCATAAGAGGCAGATAAAACCTAAGTTTAAAAAATTTTTACTAGAGTCATCTTCTCGGGTGAGGTCTTGCCACCCCGAGATCATGAAGAAAGGGTGCTCTCTTCTCCTCAGTGGGGAAATCCGATTCTTAAGGAAATCCCATCTGATGTCACACCCGGTGAGCCCCATGTTCGTCAGTTCGCTGATCATCATCAGCGTCCGTTCTTCCTTGGCTTGGACGAGCAGGCGAGGGGCGTCGGCAGCCGGGTTAGCTGCTCCAGAGTAATGGAGAGAGCTTCCCTCTGCCTTCCTTAGATAGAACCAGTGGTCGGCCTAGCCCGCCATTGAGTCCTTGAGCGTGAACATCGGATAGTCATATGGGCGGTTGGCTCGGAGGCGGAAGTATATGGAACCGACGGGTGAAGTCCCGCCGATGCGAAACAAGGATTAAAAAAGGAAGAAAAGGCTCACTGTGGGCATAGTACCCATGTATCCCTCACAAAGATACTAGAAGATGGCCAGGACAAGGATAGAGTTGGGATTGAGATTAGTGAGCTCGCATTCACATTGGGCGACTATGGATTCGATAAACTCACTCTTGGACATTCTAAGCCCATTGACGGTATAGAGATCGCACGATACAATCTCATTGTCACGCGGCGTCGGGGCTCCTTTGCCTTCGGGGAGGCGCTAGGTGCCTATGTCAATGTAGCCGAGGCTCTCGAGAACTTCCATCCTCTCCTTACTCATCTTGCTTGGGCCGAACTTCGCCATGTGGAGAGCTTAGGACTTAAAGAATTCGGGGGCTTTGAAAGGTTTGAGAAAAGTGCAGGTGGAGAAATTTCTTGCCATTATTCCCGCTAGTATATATAGGCAGAGAAGGCAAAGGGGCACAACCGTTCGGAGGCCAAAAACGCTCCCCGCCTATTCGCAAACTGACACGGTTTTTGAAACTGTCCAATAAAGGCATGGCTCCTGAGAAACTGTCAGAACCACTACCGCAAGGCTTCGCGGAGAAGGAACTGTCGTGACCTTTTCAATAACCTCTTTCCGAGCTTCCCCCTGGGGCCGGGCTCTGGCTGGATGGATGGTCCTGGCCGTGGCATGCTCGTCTGCGAGCAAGTGTTGCTCCGATATTGCAGCAATGTTCCACTGTAAGGTCTCAATCCCTCTTGTGAGTCTGTAGGCTCAAGGGGAAGGCCCCGTCAAGTAGTTTTCCAGAGCCTCGGGGGCTAGTGCCGGGGATTGGATAAATTACCATAAAGACCATCATGCCCGGCGACCCTTCTTGGTGACCATGCTTCCCTTTGATGTTGTCCCCAAGAAAGATCCTTGGGCGGACCGACCAGCTCCGCCCCAACCATGTTCACATGCCGATCCCACGAGTATCTGACAGCTCTCGAGCATGGTTGCTCGGTGGTGTAAAGGTCGACCACGACCAAGAAAGAACCCGAGCATGCCACGAAAGTCATGCTTGGGCAGTAAAAAATGACGTGGCGGCACTGCGCGTTAGTCGTTACGCCATGATTCGAACCCATCACATCCACGGCGCGCGTGGCGAAAATCAAAGGCGGTCGGCGCCTGCAGCGAACGCGTAAGGGCGTGATATTCGGATGTGGTGCGTTTTAAATCGCCTATAAATACCTCTTGAGCACATAGCAAGCGGGGGGAGAGGCACGCCGGGGAAGAAACCAACGTGAAAAAAGTACACATATATAGGCACTGTAATAGCAACACCTTTTGTAAGCGGGCATAGGCAAGATACACCCTGCCAGACCCTTGTAAGCATCAGGATAGTAAGCAAAGAAGCACTGGATGTAGGGCTGTTATCTCGATGGTGAGAGGCCCAAACCAATATAAAACCCCCTTGTCCGTTGCTCTTTTGTAGCTCGACCTCCTCCCGCAGCATTCTTCGGACCTAACCCTTCACGTAAAAAGGGGGCCCGGTTGATCCCTCAAATAACAAGTAAGCTCGGTGAGGGGCTCGTTCCCCAAACGCCAACAGGTTGAAATATGCTATATCTAAGGCAGGCTCGATCGCCGTGTCAGAAAATCCCAAGTGACATGTCACCTGTTTAATCCTCTCTCCCTCAGCTCCTCAATTTTCTGAGCATAATACGCACTACACACAATCGAAGGAGGAACTTTCGTCCAGAAGTCATTGGGATTCAAGAAGAGTGGCTGATAGGCCAAAGGGAAGTTCACCGTGTCTGAAAAGGTGATGTAAAATCACCATTTCTTCTAGTCTGACTACCAAAAAGAGGTAACTGGAACCAAAATGCATGTTCCCGTTGCACCGCTGCAGAGATGGAATCTGGCACCCCCGACAACTTCATTTTTAGTCACCCTCTTCAGACTATAAAAATAGTGAAACAAATTGAGGATGGGTTTGATAACCAGGAAGGCCTCGTGGAGGTGGACAAACACACTGAGCATCGTGATCGAGTTCGGGCTCAGGTGGAAAAGCTGAATTAGGTAAAAGTCAAAAACATCGAGTAGGAATTTGGAATGAGGAAAGCTAAGACCACAGTGGAAGAAAGACTCGAAGACCACAATTTTGTCCTCATCCTTAGGGGTAGGATAGACCTCACCAACAGATGACCTCTAGTGGAAGAACCCCCGGAGAGGGATGAAGCCACCTTCCTCTAACTCCGCAAGATGTTTCTTTGTCATTATGGATTTTTGCCACACTTTCTGGAAGGTCTCATTACTAAAAACTGCCTTGGCCGTCTCAGGTTCTTTCTTCAGTGGTAAAGCGGTTTTGGAGCTGGCAGATGGATCGGACGCCATCAAAGATGGGTGTGAGGAGGGTCTCTCGAAGAATAGGGGCGCAAGGGCTCAAAGAAGCGAGACGGAGGCTTTGAGAATAAAGTTGGAGGTGAAAAGTAGAAACGGCTATAGTTTCGGGTCTGGAAATTTATAAGCCTAAAACTTTCTAACTACAACAGTTCATTTCCCATCGTACATCACCTTGATCGGTGAGAAAAGCGAGAATGATGGCATACTTTGTCATGTACCTTTGATGAGAGCAATAAATACTCAACTACCCAACGTCTAGAATTTCTAACTATTATTCTAACTCTGCTTAGAGTCGAGTTGACGAGTCGATATCGAGCAACACAAGGTTACCCTAAGAACTCGAGTTGGACTAGCGGCGGGCTCTCGACCCGGCACATTTCACTAGATATTTAGTGATTTCCTACCTACTCGAATCATTCGACTGCAAGCAGGCTAGGTGTTACTCAACCAAACCGGAGTTTGGCAGTAATCGACCAAGCGCATAACGGACCCTCCACCAAGTAGAGTTCAGGGGCTACTATCGAGTATCTAAATATGAGATATGGACGTATGCCATAAACTCAAGGATCATACCACATATGCTTAGGCAAGCATAAGGAATCTCTGCATATTTCGGGCTCAGTTCGATGGGATAAGATATACGCAGAAGGGGATATCTTCATGCAAGGAAAGATTTGATCGCTCTCCCGTTATGAGAAAACTTACTTGAATACGTCATCCAAACAGGAGTAGGGTATTACTACATCAGGAAGACTAAACCTGTCTATATCATGTTCCTCCGATTGTGTGTTTGACTCTGCTAACTCGAATGTACCCGAAGTATAAGTTTATTGTTGATTACTAACCTTCAACATGGTCAATGAAGGCTTGCAAAAATCGAGTAGTTGTCACTTCAACTTGCATAGCATTTATATTATATTATATATGGCCTCTCGGAGTTTAAACTTGAGGGTTCGGTTATTTAATGAAAGATTTTTTAAGCCTTGTGTGCAAACACAACCAGGCGTATGCACACTAACAAAGCTGCTACTAAGAGTCTATGAGTGCTAAATCAGAACCACATCTACTCGTGCTATTCTGTTTCATCGGCAAGGAAATAGCAAGCAAAGCACAGTAGATAAGCAAGTAATTTGGCATTATCAATTAAGACTATAGTAGCAACAGTATCATTATTACATCGATACAAGTCAGGTCAAGCGAACTAGGTGGCGTCATCACCATCGTCATTGGCGGCGGCTCCAGCTGAGACTCTGAACCTCCTAGCAAGGTCTTTGAAAGACAACATAATCGGCAGCTTGACCCACATCATGCGAATCTTTCTTCTAGCACCGAGAGGTCGAGGCACGGTGGTGGCTCTTCACCATGCTAAGCCCGTAAGAAGTCGCAAAGACAGTAAGCAGTCATGCAATCAAGGGTCTCACACCAGTGAGAGTAGTGAGTTTTGCATCCACTACACCTTCCCGACCTCAATGCCTTCCTACCCACCACCGCCTCATCTCGTTCAGCTTGGTTTTGAGCCATCAGTGTTGATCTTAGCCTTCTCGACCTCTAGCTTAGCAGATAGCCCTTAGAATCTTCGTCTTAGCCTTCTCGGCTTCGGCTTATTCTTTGTCATAAATCATTCTCTTTGTCTCGGCCTTGAAGCCTCTAGCTCACTCGATGGCTCCCAATTCAGCATCTCTTGTTTTGAGCACTTGTTGACTAGATGCCATGAGCCACTCTGTTTCTTTGGTGGGCTTGCTCACGAAAGTTTTTGCTTGAGTAGGGTATCCACGATGTGTTATGGGAATAGGCCAAGGGATGTTGAAGAGTGAAGTAGGGGCAAAGCGGAGCCGGGAGAAATTTGGTTCTTGATCACGTTACCTAAAATTAGGGCTTCAAGATAGACCAAAATATCGGGGTGCTCGAGAAGCTAAAGGAGGGAAGCGTCATTGTTGCAATAGCCATTGTTATTCTTTGGAGCCGTCGTTCTTTGCGGGAGCTGCTTTGAAATAGAACCACGGCGACAACGACTATGCCTAGAGATGACAAAGCACGTGGTGGCGTCATCGACCGCCCACTTGATGCACTTTTTCTCGGTGATTTCCCATTTAACATTTCCAAATGGAAGAAAAAAGATCCCAAGGGAAAAAGAGGACACTTACTTCACGATTAAATTTTGCTGCATGTTTTCTTTTGCACTATATTTTTTGCTAGGACCGATCTAGTCTTGGCGGCGGCTTTTGATTGGTGCAAGAAGTGTCACCAATGGTCGACAACTAATAACTAAGTCTGTAGAACAACGGTGATGTCGACAAATAACTCTAGGAGATGGAGTTGACAAGCGCTACTCGGTAGTGGCCTTACCTGCTCAACCGCTCTGGTCAATGGGGACTCCTCTCCGGGAGAGGTCCTAGGAGGAGTCATCGACTTGTGCATATCGACCCCCCAAATAGCCCACTGTTCATTTAGTATTTGCTGAATTACATACGAAGAAACCTTATAGCATCCAAGCAAATGATTGAAGGTCACCTGGTTGAATGGTCTTGACGATGAAGTCGGAGGCCGTTTCGTTGGTTGAAGGAGCACCGGAGATTTCAACCTTCTCGCTTTAGCGGACTCAACCACCGCTAGCTCCAAGGCCACCTCGCCCTTGTTTAGGGTGATGGTGCGTGCCGGATCACTCGGAGGAGAGCCAACATCGGCGGAGACAGAGCCCGACGCCTCATCATCACTTCGGGTCGGCTCGTTGTCCTCCGACTGATGACTCTCTCAATCGGCGCGCTATCTTCATCGAACTTGTCTTCCTGAGAAGATGCTGGGAAAAGGCGGATGATAGATGCTCGAATGATCCGTTACAAGCCGCTATATAGTACTCACCTCCGATCGAGGATTGGTGAGCGAATACGCTTCAATGCTGCAAGCGCCAGGTTCCGAGTCCTGGAACATCCTGCTTAGCCTAGAGGACATATCTGAGTTCAACAAATCTGGCAAGATGCAAGTTCACCATTCATCAACTAAGATCAAGAGAACGACAACCTTACAAAGACTTACTTTCAAGATTATCCCTAGTAGCATCATCGACTCCGGAGTAGTCCTAGGCCAAGTGGTACCAGTAGCGGATTCAACCGGTGCGTAATGGTCTTTGACCACATGCCATCTAGTTAATCCATTCTTCCTTAGCTCCTTGATCTTTTGATCATTATGCGCGTTGCGCGTAGTCGAAGGAGGGACTTTCGTCTAAAGGTCAATTGGATTAAGGAAGAGTGGTTGATAGACCATAAGAAGATTCATGGTGTCTGGGGAGGTGATATAAAACCACGAGTTTTTGATTCGGCCAAGAAGAAGTAACGGAAGCGAAATGTCGCTTTTCGCTACAGTTGTGAAGGTGAAAACCGACACCCCCAATCACTTCATTTCTTGTTGCCCTCTTCAAAGTGTAGAAGTGGCGAAACAGATTGAAGCTAGACTTGATACCCAAAAAAGCCTCACAGAGATGGATGAATACACTGAGCATCTGATCGAGTTGGGGCTCAGGTGAAAAAATTGAATTTGATATAAGTCGAAAACGTCAAGCAAAAATTACGAAAGACGGAAACTATGTCTGCATCGGAAGAAGGCCTCGAACACAGTGGTTTCATCCTCATCCTTCGGGGTGGGAAATGACTCACCGAGTGCTGGCCTCCAACGGAAGAACTCTCGAGGGAGAACAAAGCCATCTCCCTCCAACTCGGTGAGGCACTTCTCAGTCATCATTGACTTTTGCTACACCTTTTTGAAGGTCTTGTCCTCGAAGACCACCTTGGCCATCTCAGCTTTCTTATTCAGTGGCGGAGCAACTCCGATGCTAGCTGAGGGATGGGACGTCATTGGGCGAGGCGTGAGGCAACAACTTTGGAGGTGGCGGTGCGTGATGGAAGTTTTGAGAGTGAGAATAGAGGCACAAAGCGGAAGGTAGTGGTTACAGTTCCGGACATGGGGATTTATAGAACCAGAATCTTCCTCACAGGTGAACGGTTTAATTCCTCACAGCACGGCACTTCGATCGGCGAAAAAAGCGGAATGATTACGCTGCACCCACCTTGGCGTTGTAGGCAATGACAATAAATGGTACGTTGTCCAACGTTTAGATTTTTTGACTTTTTCTAACTCTGTTTAGAGTCAAGTCGATAAGTCGACATCGAGTAACATGAGGTTATCCTAAGAACTTGAGTTGGACTAGCCGCAGGGCACATGACCCAGTGCATCCCTACTCGATACTTAGCGATTTCCAACCTACTCGAGTCGTTCGACCACAGGCAGACAAGGTATTACTTGGCCAAGCTTGGCGGTAATCGACCTGGTGCTTAAACGAACTCTCCACTAAGCAGAGTTCGGGGGCTACTATTAAATATGTAAATATGGGATATGGACACACACCAGAAACTCAAAGACTATATCATATATGCTCAAGCAAGCATTTGGAAACCCCGAATATCTCGGGCCTAGTTCAATGTGATAAGATATACGCAGAAAGGATATCTTCATGCAGAGAAGGACTCGACCATGTTCCCATTACGAGGAAACTAGTTCGAGTACGCCTGGTATCTAAGGAAGTTTGGATATACTCCGAAGGACTCCTTATTAGCTACGATCCGGTATCCTAAACCGACTACAACTCGACTTATGGCAACGCTACCCCAACTATATAATGACGAGAGTAGGCATCCTTAGGGGAGGGCAAGGAAGCAATTCTCAGACTACAGCCATCTAGAGCTAAGGAGCAATTCTCAAACTACAGCCATCCAGAGCTAGACAAGCGAAAAGACCCTTTGAGCAGAGCATCTTTAGTCGTAGCTTAGCCACTCGCAAGTTCAGTCCTCGTAATTAGAGCTAAGCACCCTAATTTGTACTATGTTAATCGACCTCATACATCATCCATACAGGAGTAGAGTATTACTTTATCCGGAGGCCCGAACCTGTCTATATCGTGTGCCCCCGCTTTCATGTCTTACTCTGGTGAATTTGAAGGTACCTGAAGTATAAGTTTATTGTCAATTTCTAACCTTTGACAAAATCTCAGGAGGAACAATGTTTCTATGTACATTAAGTTCAGAATATGAGATGAGGAAATACCCAAATGGAGCAAATCTATGTATATAAAAATAACTGGTGATATTCAATGCACCTCCTTCGTTTTAAGGGCAAGAAAATCTCATAATAATCCTAAATTCTAGAAATTCTCACATTAATCATAAGAAAGAGAGAAAGATCTCTACCACTTATTTTAGTGGAATCAGATTATAATGGTACAGATTAATCATATATGAGTATTTCAGTTATTAAAAGTAGAGTTATATATCAAAGAAAGGATCTCCACCACCTATTTTGGTCGAATCAAATTATAACGGTACAGATTAATCATATACAAATAGAGTTATATAACAAATACGTCTGTTGCTCAGGATCTCAATATCGTGAGCCCCATGACCTAAACAACTAACTAATTAACACGACGTCGCTTTTTGTCAACGACTAAAACGTCGAGTGCGGCAATGACCCGAACGCGACGCCGGATTAGTACGTCGAGCAGATCAACGCTCTGCACCAGAAGGGCGCGGTGGTTGGCGGCATTGGCCTGCAGGGGCACGTGACTAACCCGATGGGGGAGGTCATCTGCGACGCGCTCGCCACCACCGACCTGCCCATCTGGCTCACCGAGCTCGACGTGGACCTCCGCGCCAAGTACCTCGAGGTGGTGCTCCTGGAGGCCTATATATGCGCACCCGGTCGTGGAGGGCGTCATGTTCTGGGGGTTCATGCAGGGTCACTTGTGGTGGCAGGACGCGTGCCTCGTTAACGCTGATGGCACCGTCAATGACGCCGGAGAAAGGTCAGTCTCAAATCGACTCTCAAACACATCAACCAGAACTCAAAGAACGTTTCTTGATTTGCACAATTCTTAATTCTTGATGTGTTTACGCTTGTGCTCTGCAATTGCAGGTTGGTAGATCTCCGGTGGGAGTGGACGGCACAACCACAGAAATTCTCAGATTAATCAGAAAAAAAAGAGAAGGATTTTCACCATTTATTTTGGTGGAATTAGATTATAATGGCGTAGATTAATCGTATATAAATACTAGAGTTATATAACAAATACAATTGTATTTCAAGTAAAATTGTATATCAAAGAAAGGATCTCTATCATTTATTTTAGTAGGGCTAGACTATAATGGTGCAGATTAATTATATATAAATACTAGAGTTATATAATAAATACAATTGTATTTCAATCATTGAAAATATAGTTATATATCAAAGATGATTGTACATAATATCTAGACACACAGTTGCACGGGTAAATCTGCTAGTTAACATGGAAAACACAAGTATATTGCCTACTGTTACTTTTCGTTGTTATCTAGCGGACTAGGGATAAGCAAGCCACCTATGATTTTGAAATAAAAATCAATAAGACTATGCTTGATATTATTTCTCATCGAGATGGTGAGAGCAAACATTTTGCACGACTACAGGACACAAAAAATGATTGGATGCAGTTAAACCATAACCACTTCAAGCTATCATAGCTCAAAAGTTCACCACTTACTGCTAAAAATTCTTACGATGACTAACTAGTGATTAAAAGAAATCGATCATGGGCTGAGCGCCTGAGCGTAAATTGTTAATTTGCAATGAACCCCATCGGTTCTACTATATCCTCTTCACGAGCAATCGTGTGCACGCGCAAATTAAGATCGGTGCTTGGCAACTCCATCAGTGCAGGCCGTCGATGATAAGCGCCAGCTTCAAGCTGCCCTGCAGGAAGAGCCGCCGCCTGAGCTCCATAAACGAGTGACAGGCGATGACGCTGTTGGGCCCGGCCAGGTGCACGTCCGGAAACAGCGGAGGCACGCCGAGCATCAGCGCCGCGGCCTTGAGACTTGCCCGTAGTTTTAGGTGGATCAATGCATGTGTGTAGTTTTAGTCGATTTTTTTAGATGGTAGGTTCTCTGAATTTTTTAGAATCACTGTCCTAATGTCTAAACCATTAGACTTTTTCTTGTTTCAATTCTGATTACAGACTGCCCCAATATCATAAGGTTTTTTTTATTACGTCATTGTGGAACAAGTGGGCAAGAAGACCGAAGAAGCTGTTAGTAGTAGATCAAACAAAACAATCATTAGAGAGCACTCACTTTTCAAATGTTAAAATCCTTCTCCATTTTCTATAAATCTGTAGCGATTTGTGTGTGTAGTGTCAGGATTTTTTGTCACTTCTTTGGATCTCTCTTCTTATAGAGGAGGGATCAGAAGTGAGTAGACTCTTAATAGGTCGGCAACTGAAAAATATGGATCCAATAAGTATCAAAAACAGCCAAGCCCAACTGGAAATAGCACATAAACAAACAACAAACCAACTGAAGGAACCCTCGTAGGCCATAGGATGGTGATTCCAGGGAAAAAAACGTGACTTGAGGTTTCTGGAAATTTCAGCCAACTCTGCAATAGCTAGTCCCATTTATATTTTATATTCATGGTACTAAAACTACAATGCAATCCTAATACGGTCATTAATTACATTTTCATACTAACTCTCCAGCAATTTATTCCATTTTTGAGGACACAATGGGATCATGACCTTACACCTAATGAAGATGATGCTAATGTACAAGTTAACCATGTAGGCATTGGCCCTAGGGTTAGCCCATAAGTAGAATATTGTACTTATGTAATAAAATGAACTATTTTACCTTCATTATATTATAATTATTGGAAGGCAAGGACTCTCATTCTCACTCATTTTGATCAAGCTCTCTCAAGTGGTACGTGCTCTCTAACTCCATTTGTACATCTCAAAAAAGAAAGATATATATATATATATATATATATATATATATATATATATATATATATATATATATATATATATATATATATATATATAATAACTACTGTTTGGCTTTGTTGCCGCAACTTTGACATTGCCAATTTATTTGGACGGGAGGTAGTGCAAGCAATGCAGGCGTGCTACTACGAGTGAAACCAGAAATTCATTGAAACTTGGCCAAAATGGAGAATGAAGAATTTACATTTATTTTTGAATTAAAATAAATTTAGAAATACAAATGGCAATATAGAAAATATCAAATAGAGCTCAAAAATTCTGAAAATTTGCAAAAATACTTTGGAACATTTTGAACCTAGTAAAATTATTTCAAGCATAATTTTGATTTTATTTTTCATGAATAAATTAATTTTATATATCTAAAAATAGCATTATAAACTCCAGAAAATCCAAGATAAATGAGAGAGAAAGCAAGAAATACCAAAAAACAGAGAGCAAAATCAATTCTAAAAATTAAATAAAATCCACCATTAAATAAAGCTCGATTTTACAAACTTTTAGAAATTGGAATCACCTCAATCGGATTCTGTGAAGAAGGTATAGCTAACCAAAGTTTGAAATAAAAGAAAAATTAGAAAAGAAAAACCAAATTTAAATGAATTATTTATATACTAGAAAATAGCATTTATGACATCGTGATGGCGTTAGCAAGGAAAAATGATTTTCGACCAAATTATTTTCTATGTAAAAACAGATTATGAAGTCATCGCGACGCCACGGGACACGTGGCAACATCAGATGCTGACACGTGTCGCTGGTGCATGGACCCATTACCGCAGTTCAGCTCATCCTTTGTGGAAGCGGCAGCTATATGGCCGTACACCGACCGACTGCAAGCGACACGTGGCATCATCAGAACGATGACGCGTGGCACAGGATCGACTGCTGTGATGAGGACACACGGCATCACGGGGTTATCCATGGCACGACGAAATCTCAACCGTCCATGCTAGATCCAACGATGGAAACTAACTGTGATGATGTCATTGGCGACCAGCAGCAACGATGCCTTGGTTCTCGTGCGACACGATGCGCGGTGCGATCACGGCCACACGATTCAAATCCAACGGTCAAGATCCGTCGAAAAGACGCATCAGTGGCGAACACGCGGCACCTGATTGGATCGCTTGGCGCAGATCTGACGATGGACAGCGTGTGATGCGACGTGGCAAGATCTGATCCGAACAATTGGATCCAAAGTGGGCAATGTCGAAGCGGTGGCGCACACATGGCAAATTTAGGACAGCACGAGATCGATCGAATGGTTGAGAGAGCTCGCGAGGATGATAATGGTGCAGCAGCACGGCACGGCGGGGTTTTCACCGGAGAGGAAGACGATGACCATGGTGGTGGCATTCTAGGGATTCTCCTGTGATGCTTCCTCCTTAGCTCGACGCGGAGTGATGAGATGGTCTCGACTTCGGCCTCAGACATGGTGGTAGACAGCGGACGATGATGGTTCAGCGGCAAAATGGCGGTGGCTTCAATGCAAATTTCGGTGCGCTTTTGCAAGCAAATGGCGGTGTCTCGGCGTGCGCAACTTGACCGAAAGATGCAGTGCAGGGTGGAGAAAATGAGGGTGTGGTAGCGCTTTAAATAGCGGCCTCAGCTTCCGCGTGTCTCGCATGAATCGAGGTACACTCGGATACAACGGTCGAATCCAATGGCGACCCAGAAAGGCGACGTGGCAGCATCGCGGACGTCCACGCAATAACAATCCGACGGCCCACACGCGCCAGCAACGCGGAGACATCACGGCCGTTGGATCAAGATCCAATGATCGCCAAACTTAGGGTTGGGGTTTCGTGAGGAAACGGGCTAACGGGTCGAAGGCATGAGAGAGAAACGGGCCAGGTCCACTAGGCTCCCCGAGAACTATTCAATGGGTTTTAATTGATTTTTGAATAAAACAATTGAAAAATAAACAAAGCCCAAATAAATAGCAAAAAATTTCAAAAAAATTTTCGAGTATTAAAACCCAAATAAAATATTTTAAAAAATTTTATATACACTTTTCACATTTTCCAAATAACTTTATAAATAACCTATAAATCAATAAATACAATTTAATTCAAATAAATTCCAAAGAATTCATAAAATATAAAATGCGTATTAAATTCAAGAAATGCAAAAATTGGATGTTACAGAGTAAGATAATGTTGATGATAATGATATGGAGAAGGGTATGATGGTGCGATTTGGAGGACAAATAGCGAGCCTTTAGTCGACAAACTTAAGAAAAAACTTCCTAGTGATCTTGGTGAATATAAAATTGTTCTTGTGTCCGCATTGGAGGTGAAATGAGTTACATTATTTTTGCGATCATGTATATTGTGATTATATATTATGTTCTTATGAAATTTTTCACTTTCGTTTCTGTATCCGCTCCGTTTCATATACATTTCTGTCACTATCCATTTCAGTATCCATTTTTGGCGTTTCCGATTTTGTTTCCATTACCAATAAAAGATATAAAAGCGAAAATGAAATGACCATTTACCAACAGTTTCCATTCTGTTTTCATCCCTATTGCGATGTAGGAGGTCATGTGAACAAAATTGCAGGGCAGCTACTGTACAAGTAAAGCTGCTGCCTCATTTTCTACTTAGATCTGTACACTGACTACACACAAGGTTCACTTTATCGCGAAAACCGACCGTATCGAACTGATTTGAAATTCTAAACTGATTGGTAAACTAATCAAATTCAAAAAAATTATGTCATGTAAACCGGTCGAAAATCGAGTGATTTTTGATGCAAATTGATGAAAATCGCTCAAAAAATTGGACGCTGAAAAATTTCGATTCGTCAGTCAATTTTCTAGAAAACCGATTGGTTTTTTTTTAGAAAATTGATCGATTTTCAATTTTTTTGGATTTTTTTTCCAAATCATTTGATTTCAAAACCTTTTGGTTTTTTATTGATTTTCACTCGATTTTTACGATAAATTGGTACCACCGGAATTGTGATGTTCACCACTAAATCGGTTTGGTTAACCCTGACACCACACACGTAGTCAAGCTTCCACAAAGACTCATTGTTCAGTTCTTATCAAGTCCCAAGCAGCAGTGCTCTTTCTTCTCCCTTTCTTTTTCTCTACCCAAATCCAAACACATAAGCTCGCTCCCTTCTCTTCAAAAATCCAGCACTCCCCCCTTTTTCTACTCAGTGGCAGCTGATAGATTTAATCTTATAATTAGAAAAGTTTTAGTTTGAAGAGTTTGTATTAGAAAAGTTTTGGTTAGTTCTTTGAGTCAGTTGCCGTTTCCTGCATGGCAAGATTATCTAGTCATCCAAGTCCGTGTCGTTGTTGCCATTGCATGCATGGCAAGCAAGAGTCCGTAGTTAATAAGTCTGCTCTTTTCTATTCAGTTTGCAGCCTATCCGATTAGAAGTAAGAGACAGCTGGTTTGTATTACTATATAAGCACGGTCTATACTTGTTTGATGTAAGATATCTGAAAAGTTCGCAGCTTGTTTGTGCGACACCAAAACACCTTTTGTGTTGTTTTTTTTTTGTGTTCCAACAGTAGCCTGTGCTGCGGCCATACGGTAGCCCGGAGGCGAGGGATACAGTCCGCTCCTTTGTTGAGCACGACGGCGGCTGCATATCTTGTGGCGGCGACCGAGGAGGATTTGGGATGTGGAGGGTAAGATTTGGGGAATAATCGTGTCTCTCCCGGCACACCGACGTCATTTTATTTATATTTTTTTACAGTCTAACCCCCGTGCTCAGCTACTCAGATCTGAGTAGTCAGTCAACCACTCTCTAGTGTTCAAGTAAAGCTACTCCCTCGTTACCTACTCCAGATCTGTTCGTCGACTACGTTCAAGTCAAGCTTGCACAAAACACTTGTGTTGTTCAGTACTCATGCTTCTCCCTTTCTTCTCCTCTACCCAAATCCAAACACACAAAGCTCGCTGCCTTCTCCACAAAAATCCAGCACTCCCTCATTTTTCTACTCAGATCTTGCCAAGCCAGATCCTGGTGGCAGCCTGTGCTGCGGCCAGACGGCAGCCCGGAGGCTAGGGATACAGGCCGCTCCTTGTTGTTGAGCACTACGGCGGCTGCAGAGATGGTGGATAGTGGTGCTGGCGGCGACAGTGGAAGATTTGGGATGAGGAGGGGGTAAGAGATTTGGGGAATAATCGTGTCTCTCTCGGCACACCCACGTCATTTTATTTATATTTTATTGGTAGTGCTAAGATTACAGTTCGATCCTAATACCGATTCTAATTAGATTTTGCTACTAACCCTCCAGCAGATTGTTCGATTTTTGAGGATACAATTGGATCGTGACGCTTCACCTAATGAATGTTGGAACAGAACGCCGAAAAACTTTGGAACAATTTTTTCTTTTGTTTCTTCTCGCTCTGTTCGCTTTTACAACTGAGGTTTACCCCCATATTTATACCTAAAAGTTCAGCCCACACAAACGGAATAGGATTCCATCTCCTTATCCTAATTGGACTCCTTATCCTAAATGGACTCTTAATCAAACTCCTAAACTAAAACGTTCCTATTACAAGATTATTTCCATCAACGAAGACGATGCCAACGAACAAGTCAGTCAACTGCTGGTGTTGAGATCTGCCACCCTGAGCAACCGCCAACCGCCGTCGCCGAGATAGAGCTATGGAGGTCGTGGCGGCCGAGGCGATGAAAGCCCTCCTCCCCAAGCTCGGTGAGCTGCTCAAGGACGAATACAACCTGGAGAAGCATCTGAGGAAAGGCGTCAAGTCTCTGGAGACAGAGCTGACAATGATGCACGCTGCCCTCCACAAGGTGGCCGAGGTGCCGCGGGACCAGCTCGACGAGCAGGTTAGGATCTGGGCAGGCAAAGTGAGGGAGCTGTCGTACGACATGGAGGATGCCGTCGACGCCTTCATGGTGGACCGTGAACGCGAGCTCGCCGCCAATCCGGAGAACATAGTCAAGAGGTTCGTTAAAAAGATCACCAAAGTGTTGAGGAAAGGCAAGGCTCTCCGCCCTATCGCCGACGCCATCAAAGAAGCACAGGGCCTCGCTGAGGAGTTGGCGGCGCTGCGCCAAAGGTACGGGCTCGAGCTCCAACGACAGAAGCAGCTCTGGCGCTACCATTGACCCTCGCCTGACGGCTCTGTACAGCGAGGTGACCGAGCTCGTTGGGATTGACGACACAAGGGACGAGTTGATCAGGATGTTGACACAGGGTGCTCATGATGCGTCCATGCAGCAACTGAAGATAATCTCCATCGTTGGCTTCGGAGGATTGGGCAAGACAACTATTGCCAGAGCAGTGTACGAGAAGATTAAAGAGCAATTTCATTGTGGGGCTTTTGTTTCCGTCTCTCGGAATCCCGACATAACCAAGATTTTCAAGAAAATGCTCCATCAGCTTGACAAGGACAAGTATGCAAACATCAATGAAGCAACAAGGGATGAAACACAACTCATCGACGAACTGAGAGAATTCCTTTGCGACAAGAGGTACGCGTCACCTAATGCTGATCCTTCCTTTTCTTTTCGAGAGAGCACCAAGTGATCGAGTTCTAGACAACTGCGCATGCTGAGTGTCTTCTTTCTTCCGCTAGAGACCATTACGGTTTTTCTGCTTTTTGTTAAGTAAACCGTGCCATTATATCTGTGTTGGTATTCGATTTTATATTTACAGTGTTGATACATATTCCTAGAGTTTGCTCTACTCCGTTTGCGCATAGATACCTCTTAATCTAGTAATGCATCGCTATCAAAAAAACTAAAATAACAAAACCATTAATTATAATTGATTGCTTTGCGCCTTTGCCGGTCTTTTCTGTCGAAAGGGATGGCAAAAGCTCTGCCCGTTCATTTCAAAGAGGAATAAAGTTTTGAAGTTAGAAGACCTGTCCAGATGCACTCGCCGATAGGAAAACCACCGCATCCACAGAACAGTACCCCATAATTAATCTGACACTCACAGAACAGTACCCCATAATTATGGACTATATAATATGGCCTGGGATTGCGAATGGTGAGGGTATCCACGTGTCGCGCCTATGACGAGGTTTTTCGAAAAATTGAAAATCGTGTTTATGTTCTTTCGACGATTTTTTAGTAAAATAGTCTCAAAAAATATCGAAATGACATTTAGGTCCTCCGCGGTTTTCTAGAAAAACACAGATTCGTCAAGAGTTTATAGCTGAATTAGAAATCGCGTTTAGGTCCTTTCGTTGATTTTTTTTGTGAAATAAACCCAAAAAAGGAAATACGTTTATATCCCTCCACGCGGTTTTCTAAAAAAAACATAGATTTGTCGAAAGTTTATAGCCAAATTGGAAATCGCGTTCAGATCCTTTCGTCCTTTTTTTAGTAAAATAGACCCAAAAAAATTTGAAATTACGTTTATCTCCCTCCACACGGTTTTCTAAAAAAACGCAAATTCTTCGAAGGTTTATAGCAGCCTATAGATTCGCCAGCGGGTCCTAACGACCCATTTTTTTTAGAAAAAACGGAAACCGAAAATACGACCAAATTTTCTGAATTTTACGTGTGGCGTTGTCGTGCGTGACTCCGTAGTTACGCAAATTCAACCAGTTATTTTGCAAAAAAAACACCGATTCTTTCAACCTAGAAGATTTTTTAAAAATTTAAATCATAAATAGATACTTTCGCCGGTTGTTTTGAAATAAGAGACCCGTGGTTCCACAAATCCAATTTGCAAAATCTCATACCAGAATTTTTCCTCACGACGCGGCATCGTAAACTCGTGCCAGAATTTTTCCTCACAGCGTGGCATCGCGCGCAGCTCAGTTTAGTTAATCTAACACTGACCACAATACCAAAACCCCTAGCTACTTTACTAAAGAGGACTCACCTACAACGGGCAAATTAAATGAAATCAAAAGATAACCTTAGATGCTTCGAGATATCCCACACCTCACTGTTAGGGCCCTTCATCTTGTCTGATCCACATAGAACAGGAGCAATCAAACTTGGAGGCAATGATTCCTTTAAGACATCCAAGCATCTATCTTGGCTTGTTCATCTAGATTTGCCGAATTTTTTTTAATAGCACATTTTTTTATTCAAATTGCAAAAATATACCTTAGAAAAAAATTGCAAAAATATACCTCTGTCGCCGTTTGGTTGGGCAACATATTCTCAAACCCAGAAAAAGCTGAGTCAGCCGCTGATGTGGCCTCTCTGTCGGTAAGTAAAGACCTCTGTCGCCCAACTATCGGGCGACAGGAATATGTTGCCCCATGAAATGGCGACATATTCTTGTCACCCGATGGTTGGGCGATAGAGAGCCAGATCATTTAATTCCTAAAAATTATTAATTTTTTTTGGAGGAAACTAATTTATGAGGAACATTTTCCCATTGATTTCATTCAAAAATTCGATGTAACTTGTGAGCATTAATTATTGAAAGTCAGTGTTATTTCGACGGTGGCTAGAATTTTAGAGTTCAAACCAGTGTTCAATAAAAGAAGATAAATTTATATTTTCTAGTGATAGTTCATGTAGTATTTTATAAAATTATTATTCAGTATCTTTTGGTTGACGAAAAATTCAAATTTTGTTGTTCCTCATTTTCTTTCGGTGTCCGACAAATTTCACGACATATCATAGTAAAACATTGAATAAAGCATTTATATTACAAAGTGCAATAAGCATAACAACTACAGTAGTATGGCATGTAAACAACACCAAAGATATAGAAGGAATTCATAAAACTATGATACAACACAGGTACATGTCAAAGAACTATACATTCTATAGCCATGGATCTCGGAATAGGGAATTCGAATGGTCAATTGGATGTCACACAACCATACATTCTATGGCCTAGGTGGCATGAAATCATCGTCATCGTCATTTGTACAGTTAGGAGGTACCCGTCCTTCAGTGCTAGTTGGACGTCCTCTTGCATTGTTCCTAGAATGGCCTGTTGTAGTACTGCTTGAACGTTGAGGTCTAGGTGACATAAAATCGTCATCATCATCGTCATCACCATAGTTCCTAGAACGACCTGTTATAGTAGTGCTTGAACAGCCAGTTCTGATAGTGCTTGAACGTCAAGGTCTAGGTGACACAAAATTATCATCATCATCGTCATCGCTATAGTTAGAGCATGCCCTCCTTTCGTGGTGGTTGAATGTCCTCTTGAACTTTCTGCTGCAACAGTACTGGGAGCACCTCTACCCCTTCAGTTTGATCCTATTCTGCGTCTTCTATGCGAACCAAGCATCACACCCCTGCCAAAGAGCATATACATCATCACAAATTCTGGGATATCTTTGTTCAGCAACTCTTTATCCTCGGGAATAACGAACACACAAGACAAACATACGAGTAGTGAACTTATGGATAACGCTAAAAAGATTAGTACGGTGAACAAATAGGAAATAACTAACCTTAATATGCTTTGCACACTGATCGGGTAGCATCACTACCCTATAAAATCTCATAGAGAAACTCATAGCAGAAGGGTGGTCAGCTAGTTCGTATATCCTGAAATACCTTTGATGCCACCATTGCAAGTGCGTCTTGAGGTCGTCAGAGTTCACAAGGTTTTTGCCAGAGGTTGCCATTTTATGCCACAAAGTGGTCAGACGCCACTCTTGCAATTTGGACACCACTGTACTTAGATTCTCCTCCTTGAACGAATCATCCTTCCCATTGCGCGTAACCTTCAATGAGTAATAAAAGGCTACGTTGCTCATATGAGGTGTCCATGAGAATGTTCTGCTAGAGGATTCAGCCATGGTGAAGTGTGAGTGGTAGATGTATATGTGTGCTTGCGGTTTGGAGTGGAGGTTGGGGTAGGGAAGAAGGGCTGCTTGGGTGGGGAGTGATTTTATATGCCCGCTTTGGTATGAAAAAGCGGGCTGAAGCGTGTTGTCGTTTTAGTCTAAAAAAGTGGAGGGTTGTAAGGTGTTGTCACTTCGCTCTAAGATAGTGAGTGTGTTGTCCATCGGTCTGAGATGGGCAATGTTTTGTCACTTGGTGGTATGCAGAGTGTTGTCGAATCAATCTGAGAAAGCTGCTAGCAGCGTGCTGTCACATCGCACTGACAAAGCTGTTCTGTATGTTGTCCAATCAACGTGAGAAAGCTGATGGTAGTGTCTAATCATCCTGAAAAAGTTGCACCGTATTCACGGGGGCGAAATGTGCAATTTCATCTTTACGAAGGCTTTTAAAGGCAACTATTCATACAACATGGTTGCACCATATAGGATGTTTTAACTATTTTTAAGGTATTAGTACAAGATATTTAAAATAATAGTATTCCATAACCAAATACAATAGTTCGTATAACATATCTGGAACTCTAAGTACATAAGATAAAAAGTACCAACAATCCAAAATATAGGAAACTATTGCCGGCCCCATTTCAGAGCGGCTCCTCACGAGTGGGCAGGCCTCCTCCGAATCTGCCCCTGTGAGTACATCAACTGCATCGGCACACGGTGGGCCCTTTGTGGTCTATTTGGAGGTGTAGCGTACTCCGGCTAAGAAGGCTATGTCGGTGGTGATGTTCCCAGCAACTGTGAAGGTCCAAGCTCATTCGCAACAACGAAGCATCACGATACATCAGTGTAACGGCCCCCATTTTTACATAGAATACAAAAATAGAAATCTCATGTGCACACAGTACTAGTCCTTGGATCAGTAGCTTGTACACATATTTATAACAATTGAAATCACAACCATATATTATATTAATTAAGCGAAAACTAATATACAAAGAATCTTACAACTCAGAGTATATAGCAGCGAAAGAAGCAAAGCCTTGTAGTGTGCCCAATCAACCCGCAGGCAATTGACAAGGTATAAATCCCTAGAAAAGATCACGTCAACATAGCTCCTGTATCTTGCAACGAAAACAAACCTTTGAAGCTTCGCTAACTTATCAACCTAACAACAATAGATTAAGCAAGGGCAAGTACTTTCGTACTCAGCAAGATTTAAAGGTGGTATTTGCAAATGCATAAATACAGGCCAAGTCAAAGGAGACTACTATAGTTAATTTGCGTAAAGCAAAAATTGAATTTGTAAATCAAGTTGACATTTGCAAACGGAATTTGTAAGAGCAAGTTTGATTGATAATAAATAAGTAAAGCATAAGTAATGCACACAACCCTTCATGAGCAACGAATAATCCAATCAGGAGATCCATCAATATCAGCCCTTTGACATAAAGCGACAGATGCAAAACAAATGAAACCAAGCCCTTTTAAAAATAACAAAACATCTAACATGCATCAGTTCACCAAGACTCCCATGACTGCGGGTACGGCTAATTGATTAGATTTATTTTCTGCAGAGGTGTATAACTTTAGCCACAAGTCATGACGTTTTTCTTGCCGCATGTTTCACGCACTTTTAGCGTGTCGCCAGAATGTTCATGACGAAAACCTTTACATTACCTAGGTTAACTTCGCACTAGCCTGGGACTCCCCATAGCATGTCGTACACGGTTGTATTGGTAAGTAGAAACCCCTACAAGAAGACCTAGAAAGGAATGCCTGTGCTAGCTCCCGCCTTCCATAAATGCAAAGTTAAACCAGGTAACTTAATTGGTTTAAGGTTGCCCCATCCCAACACTTGTTGTTTGTACGGATATATCTTGAATCATACAACACGATGTTCGGTCCTTAATCCGACACGGGCAATACTTCACCCTACACTACGTGCAATTCCCTTTGCACATCTGGCTATTGCCAATAATCACCCGCGTCAAAATAGCAAATTTACAGAAAATAAACGCATGCATGAAACCATTTGATAAACAAAAGAAAAAGTAAATGCTGGGATCAATATGATCAAAGGGGTGCTTGCCTTGCTTAATCTTAGCTTACAACAAAGATGAGGATTGCGGCTGACGATGATGGTGACGAAGTCAGAGGCATCAGGTTCTACACATCGTTACCGACTAGAAAGTAATAGGAGGCAAATAAGAAACTTCAATGAAGGCAAAATGAAGACAGACATAGAACCAAATAAAGATTCACTGCGGAAAACAAGAATATTATAGGGTTTGCATTAGATGATTCGAGTTCTCATGCTTTAGGTTGATTAAGCATTCATATTGTTATTAGCTCTTAGGTTTAACAGTGAATGATTCCTTAAATAGATTATCTATTCTTGCTTTACGAATTCAAGAAGCTAAAATTATGCATTCTTTTATTTATAATATCGAATTCAAGATGCAAAAATCTTTTGGATTAATAGAATTAATCATTAGTTGCAAGACTTATAGATTTTACTATTCATAATGTGTTTCTGGCAACCTTATCACTTATGGGTTTTGTTCTCTTAGGATTTAGATTCAAAGCAAGATGAAATAAGAATATTTTTCTAGATTCCTACAGATCATATCCTAAAGATCTTTTCTAGGCTGATCTTCACAATATTCATACTTAGACGAGCTATTTTCCGAGTTGTCGAAAAGGCTTAAGTGATCACAATTTGTTCAAGTATGAATAGGGCGGGTTCTTTGATCGATATTGCACAGAATTAGTTTTACATAGGTTAGACCTATTGATTTAGGCTACTGGTCTTATTTTTATGATATTTAAGAAGGTTCTGGTGATACAAATATTACAATAATTGATTTCTCACTTGCAATTGAAGTTCGTTTAGCTATATTATGGACTTTAGAAACGTGAACACTTAGGGTTATTTTGTTGACTAGATTAATATGCAAATTATGTTGAAGTAAGATTCTTTCTTTGGAATATGGTAGTATGAACTTTTCAAATTGTTTCTAAATAGGTCTTATAGGTTTTAGCATTTAGATGTATTATTTTATTTGCTTCTGAAATAGTCTAAATGTTCACAAAGATAACGTCAAATCGGTCAAGTTTCATTTTAAGTTTGCGACTACAATATACATAATCCTTTATTCATTTTTCAAGTATTAGTAGGGTGCAATCCTAGAAGTATTGTAAAGTTATTTTTGCATTATTTTGATCTTAACCGCAATGGATTATATATTTATTTATTGCTACAATTTAAATTTCCTTTCATTAAAAGAATGCAAATTAAGTCTTGTTCTAAATATTTTTACATACATGGGTCCTTGTTATTTCCAGGACTTATACAAATTATCTCATCATTTTATGAGCTATTATGTTTTTATTTTTATTAATGGCCATATTAGGGTTTTTCAAATGATTACAAAGAAAGTAATTTAAACATATCTCAAAAATTAAATATTTTTGTATATTTGAACATATCAGGGTCATATTCACATATAATAATTTATTTTATCATTTTATAGTTTATGGTATATATAGTTTTTATTTAAAGCCCATAATAGTGTTTGTTTTATTTTTAATTTTAATAACTGTTCTATGGCTCAAAAATTATATGTTTTTATATATTTGAATTCATCCTGGTCTATTCATCATATAAAAAAATTATATTATTTTAAGATTTATTGTGCACATATTTTATTTAAAGTTCACAATAGGGTCATTAAAATATTTTAATTCCTAAAATTCATCTGTTGTTCAAAAATTAAGTATTTTTTATATTTAGAATCTTCCTGATTTTAGATGAATATATAAATTTGTTCCATTAAATTGAATTAAAATTGCAAAAGATATTGAAGTTTCAATTTTAGTCAACTTGGAATTTACTGGAAAAAGGAAATACGTTTTCTTGTAAAGGAAGGCGCCTTTTGGCTCTGTGCTTCTCCTGCCTGGGGCCAAATGGCTGACAAGTGGGCCCCGGTACTCAGTGACCAAAAATAGGGGAAAGACTTTGGGCTCGCCATCGGCGCTACTCCGGTGGGTCTCCGGTCCGGCCGAGGGCAAGGTGAGCTGCAGCACAACGAGGCGCATCTACTAGTACACTTAATTGCTGTCGAGGTGGGCTAGAACGCCCTGCCACCGAGAGCTCAAAGGTGGCTCCAATGGTGGCACGGCCAGGGAGAAGAAGAAACCCTTTCAATACAAGTTGGTGGATGATTGAGCATGTTGAGGTCATGAGGAACCCATTTTAACATTTACCTTAATTGGAGATCAATCGCTTCGGGCTCCCACTGGTGACCGGTTTTGAGAAAGAAGCTCCTCGGTGGCGGTGGGTTTCCTGGCGAGAGGGTTAAGAAATGGTTGAGAGTTTTTGATAGTGAGTGCCCCATGAAGCTCTAGGCAAGGTTAATTTGAGAATGGTTGAGTGGATCAGCTAGAATCGAGTTTGTTCCAAGCTCAAGGTTTATGCAGTCATGGCGGAAGGCCTCCAGTATCTCTCCGTCCTCGTTGCACGGGAGGTTCCTTCTACCTTGAGAAGAGATCTGGAGTCCAGACTACAACTTAAATAGTCGGACAACATCGCGAATGAGGGCAGCCGCCGCCGCCTCCTGGCAACTAGAAATGTTCCAAGCGTTTGGCGAGGCTAGGGTTTCCAACCCTAGCCCCCTCAGCCGCCGCCGCCTCCTGGCCGGATCGTCGCCGCTGAGTCACGCCTTCGAGCCACGCCGCCATGGATCGAACCGCGCCTCCTCGCCGGTTGGGTGGCCTCCACGCCGAGAGGCCGCGCCGCCGAACCGACCACACCGGAAGGATCACGATGCTTATGCGTGTGTGTACACGCCGCCGTGGAGGAAGCTGCGCCATCGCCCGTGTTCTTGGGCTGCGTCACCACCGAGCGGAGAGGGCACGACATCGGGCGCCGGGCCATTGGCTGTGAGGCCACGCTTCTTGAGATAAGGACTACTCTCTTTGTGACTACTCTTCGCTTCAACGTCTTCATCTCTTACTAGCGTTGTTCATACATTTCTTTTGACCTATGTCATCTTAGCATCGATTCGCGGATTCGCTTTCTTAGGCGACACAACTCATTTTGTAGATGCACTCTATGGACTTGATAATCGTGTGCCTATTGGCTAGCTCGCGAATCTGTCATCGTAGAGTCGAACATCTAAAAATTGTTTGTCTGGCATTGAGAAGGTGGCCGTTGCGATTGGCTAAGATTAAGTGGTATGGCGGCACTAGCTCGGAATGAGGATGGTTGCATCACTGGGATCTCCGGTACTTCGACTTCAGGGAGAAATCTCTAGGTCTGACCTTTGTTGGTTGTGCCTGGCAATGGCCTTGTTGAAGGCATTGTTTTGTAGTCTAAGGATTTACTCTCCGAGGTGAAAACCTTTGGTCTGGCCTTCACTGATTGGATCATGGCAATGGCGGTGCGTGTGCGTATCGAGTCCTTCTTGGAGGCGTTGTCATTGGAGAGCTTTTATCGCGGTCCAAGTGTTGCTATGATGGTGGATAGCCTTGAAGACAATATTGCGTGATGTAGTTTGCCGAGACGGTTCCTTTGTCTTTTCTTGTGTGTGTGTGTTTGGTACATGTACACCCTAAGTGTAGAGTAGAGAGTCTTCTTAGTATAATTGTATCACCTTGATGTAATTTACTAAGATTAATAAAAGCTTCCTTTATCGAAAAAAAATGCAGTCATGGCGGAAATGGAACGAGGTTAAGGG
This sequence comes from Guadua angustifolia, assembly GCA_036346375.1. Taxonomy (NCBI): domain Eukaryota; kingdom Viridiplantae; phylum Streptophyta; class Magnoliopsida; order Poales; family Poaceae; genus Guadua; species Guadua angustifolia. Next base: position 44,121,269 of record CM070515.1, read on the forward strand.
TGTTTGGTTGAAAGAGAGCAAGAGATAGTAGAGAGGGATGATGCACCGTCTCAACGTGTTCACATCACGCTATTTATAGCCGGGGTCGTCCAATCGAACTGCCTCGGTCAAGACTTGGTGGGACAGACCGGTGGTCTCTTGCGCGCTCGCACAGGGAGGAGATGGTCAGTTACAAGAGCTGATACGGCTGCGGGAGGACCGAGGTTCAATGTGGCGCCTTGGTGAGCATGGGGCGTTGCGGCTGGCACTAGGATTTGGTGAAGGACATGCGAGAACTGCAGACTAAACGGAGGGGACGACTCGGCTCAAGCAGGGAAGGAACGAAAAAGAGAAGGGAGTCTGCGTCTGACCCATGGGATCGAGGCCCACCGGTAGTGAGAGCAAGGCTCCAGTCCTCCTCGCGTCAGCAGATGGGCCAGAACAGGAGTATGGGCCCACCTGTCATGAAAAGGCAAAGGGTTAGGTATTTGACTGAAATTTTCTTGTCCGTTTTTGCATGAACTCAGCTGCCATTCACCGCCAAATTTTTGTGAAATTTTTTTACTGGAGTCTACTGGTAGTTATAGACGTTCAGTAAAATTTTGGTCCAAAATATCCTGTGCATAATTAATGAAAATTCTGAAACTGTGCACTGCCCAGAATCATAATTCGGTTTTTGATTTATTTAAGGATGCAAATTACACAGTTTATTTTTGAGACTTTTTATAAGGATTCTAATCAAGATGAGGATCCTACGATAAAATTTCATGTTTATATATTTCCTTTTTATTTAATTAAAATTCTGACACTCTATTTTATTGATTCTTCTTGTTTCTATTTTTGAATTTTTAGAGGACTTATATGACATAATAAATTTCTAACATTTTTACTGGATGTATGTAATGCATTGAGGTTACTAGGGTAATTTTATCAGGTCGATATAATCTCTAAATAATTTACATTAAATCTGACATTGCACTGTTTTTAGTCAAAGTGGGGTCTTTTCAATTATAATGCCTCATTCCTGTTCATAAAAATTTTATTTGTGGGAAAAATGATTTTACTGCAGGCCTAGGGTTTAGGTGGTAATTTTTCCAGATTTTTTACTTTTACCATTTCACCTTTTTCCATTTCCTATTCTCTTTTATTTGATTATTCTCACAACACAAATATACAAAGAAATCCAAATAAAAATAAATAATGTCAAAAAACTCAAAATAATATTATTCAAATTCAAAATATTTATTTTTATTTTACTAGAATTTTGGGATGTTACAATCAGCAGCGTTGAAGTCGTAGTTCGCGTGAGCTGGATCATCAGGAGGCCCCTCGTGGTCGTCAGGTGCAGGTGAAGCTGCAGACTGGAACCACCATGTTTGTGAGCCTATAATAAATGAAGAATTGTTGAGAGTACTTAAAAAATGATTGCAAAATATGAAAAGTTCGATTAAGTACTCACCTCCAGCGTGAGCGGCTAGACCAGCATGTCTAGTAGCTCGCCCTCTCGCAGTCAGCAGCGTGACGGTGGCATGGGAGGTTGTAGCACGGGAAGCTGTACCTGCTACACCCCTACCTCCACTAAGCGGCACACTGTGAGCCATCACATCGGTAGGCTGTAGCTTCCCGCTAACTCGAGGATGCGTCTCGAGGCGTCCTGAAACCTCACGAGAAAAGCGATCACCTCCTGTCTGGTCATGTCTAACCCGCTGGTCAGATGAGAAAGGATGCTCCCTGACTCCTCGTAGACCTAGCCTAGCACATCAGTCTGGAAAATACATTATGAATTAGTTAGCATGGTTACCAACTGAGTATACATGAGATCGTAGATAGGACGCAACGTACCGCACTGTGCAGAGCCGAGTCCGTATGGGCAGGATATGTGTCTCTCACCCTGCGAACGTGTCTAGGAGGATCAGAGTCTTTATGTACCAAACGCATATGAGTACGGGAAGTGTACTACTGTCGGTAGGCACGGTATGTCTACAGGTCATACGCCGCATCCACAGCATGGACCTCATCTAGGGCTCCTCCCCACTCCTCAACCCATGGCACCATGCGTATGTGCAAGGGGGTGGCCCCATGCATGCCCTTCCTAGTCTGGCTGTGGATAAAAAATAAATATAGCATTATTAGATGGCATTACACAATAATAATTATACAACATCGATGCAAGGAACTTATGTGTGGGCGCCGTATGGGACCACACGGCTGACCTGGACTGGGAATTCCTGTCATAGACCGAACTGCCTCATCACTCAATGTACAGTGTAGCCCTCGACCTAGATGTCGAACAGGAGGAACCGACGCATACGCCAGTACGCCGCATCTCATGTGCAAAGGGTGGACAACCCACCCGTCATATGAAGCTACACATCTTCCTCTGTGTACAGCGTCCACCGTACGTGATCATCGGTGAGGTGGTCAAACATAGCGACGAACTGCGAGTAGCCCAGCCGCACCGTCCTGTGTGCCCACCTAGGCTACAGTGATGACAAAACATTACATTAGTACTCACAAATGTTAAAGTGAAAGTATCAAAATTGTGATTGCAATATCTTACCTGTCGGTGGCACCAGATGGTGCCCATGGTCGAAGCGTCGATGTCGTCATCACCTGCATGTACAAGAGGCTGCAGGTCGATGTCGGGCCACCCGATCTGGAACCTCTTGTATGCCCAAGGCTGTACCAGCAATGGACATCTGGTGAAGGTCGAGCCATCGGCAATCCATCCATAACTGTCGCAGAATGCACGGTACATGGTGCACAGCATAGCCGACCCCTAGGAGTACTACGACATGGCGTCAAGGAGTGCGTCCGCAATCGCCCCCGCGAACTGGACGAGGTGCCTGTTCACGCAATCCCTATGGGAGCTCATGAACATGCCTCCAGGTGGTAGCTCACCCTCACCTTGCCGCAGGCTTGACGATCTGCGCCGCCTATAAATTTAAGCTTACTTGTTATTTTAAGCAGTATATGCACAATTAAGTTTTAAAGGTTAGTTGCATACAATGAATTGTCGAAGCCACCTTAGTGTCGGACCATGTGTATTGCAAAAGGGTCGGTACACAGCAGCTGGTAGCACACCCTGGAACCGCTCAAGTAGCTCCTAGTGCCTGTTGGGTTGATGTCCTAGGGCACCACAGGGTTACCGTTAATCGGGAGTCCGAGGAGGTACGAGACGTCCTCCAAAGTGATCACCATCTCCCTCGACAGGTAGATGGAAGGTGTGTGTCTTTGGCCTCCACCGATCTATCAGATTGGTGATCAGGGACCTGTCAAAAAGGAACTGGCGATCCACGTCCTCCACCATCCAAGCAAGTGGTAGCAACCCTGAAGTTCGAAGCCTATGAAACAAAAACATGTAATTAATATCAATACAACACTAATCATGATACTACAACAAACATATTTAGAAATTTAAATACTAATATGTTACCTAGGGATCTAACGAGGATCGAGCACCCAGGAGTACTACGGTGTCCTCAGTTGAAGTACGCAGAGCTGCACAGGATCCTATCCCTCCTCTGGAAAAGCAGTGGCGGGCACAGTGACGACAATCAAACACCAGATCCTGCAAATTATATAAATGAAGGTTATAATTAAAATGCATATGGAAACAAATGCATACGAAAAACTATACAAGCATCATAACAATATATAGAAATAAAAGCGTATGAAAAACTATACAAGCATCACAACAATATATTGAAACAATTCCAATAATTTGTCAAGCCACAACACTCACAACTACATGCAACATTCTTATAACTAGGTAAAAAACAGAGCTCATATAACACACATTACATCAATAAAATATGAATTTGACATATAGCATATGATAATTCAAATAGCTCCTCATCTGGTACGATGGTGTCGTGCACCACTCCTTGTAGACGATGATCCCTCCCCCACCGTCGGATTGCCATCTCCTCCTTCATCTTCTTCGTTTTGTGGCTGGTAGTTCTTGAACGTATGTCCTGTTTGGTGGCACAATGAATATTTCTTCACGCGTTTACCAGCTTCAGATTCATCTATATCATTTCTAATACACCTTGTTTTCTGATGCCCTACTTTCCATCTTCTTGTATCAAAATCAGGAACCTAAAACCTTTCATCAACACTAGGAGTTGTGGTGAAAGAACCGACAACACTATAACCATAAAGCTCCTCACTCCAAGTTGCCATCACTTTTTCCTTCGTAAAATATTCAAATAAATATGTACTGGGTTGCATTCCAAACAACGCACATGTGGCTATCGCATGAGAACATGGCCTACGCAAAAGGTGGGATTTGTTACACGAGCATTTGCAGTCAGCCTGTAAGGTGCATTCTTGGGTGACAACCTTCTGGTTGGTTCCACACCATCCTTCATCCCTGCATATCACCTCAAAGCGCAATGTTCGTGTGCCTACTTTGATAGCTCTATGTTTGGCTGCCTTCGTACTCTTTTCATCTATGTATTTAGTGATCATGGTAGAGTACAATAGCTTCTCATCTCTCATTACTACTTCAGCAATTTGATGCTTATCCACAAAGTACTTGGTTGTGCCCCGCAACACTCCCTCAACAATTCCTACCAATAGGAGACACCTCATCCCTCTCATCAAGGGCGGAGCCAGCCCAAGCCTAAGCCTCGGGCTGGCCCAAAGCATCTAACAACTTAAAGCATCTGAGGCTGAGGCATCAAGAAAATTTACATGGATTGTTTGGACTAGGCCTCAAGCCAAGGCTCGGGTGGCCCGAGGCCTAGCTCCGCCTTTGCCTCTCATTACTCAATTGTACACCTCTGCAAAGTTAGTCATCATGACACCGTATCTAGCACCGTGTGTGTCATGTAATAATGACCACTTCTCTTTCGGCTCGTGCTTTATCCAGTTTGAGAAACATTTGACTGGCATTTGCTTTCGACGACGATTCATCGCCTCGTCTTCTGTTGGTAGAGGGAATAGAGGCTCCGCCCACTCCTGTGTTTCACTGCTACTACTCTTGTTTGTCTGCTCCTCCTTGTGTTTTCTTGTTAGCTCATCAAGATTCTCCCATAGAGAACGGAACTTGCTCTCTTGGTTCTACTTACATAGTCTCTTAAACATATTCATCAGTTCCTTGTTTCTGAATTGCTTAAAGAAGTTCACACCCAAATGCCTCATGCACCATCGGCTCTACAAGTCAGGCCATGGAAATGGCTCCTCTTCTCCTGTTTACAACTGTTTGATGGCACTAAGCAAACCAGCACGCCTATCATGTAGCATGCACACATCTTGATGAGTTTTCACCACTCTGATCTTCAAATTCCGTAGGAACCACAGCCAACTCTCATAGTTCTTGCTTATCACAAAGGCGAAAGCAACAGGCAGAATCTGGTTATTTCCATTAACGCCCGCAGCTATCAATATTTGCCCTTTATATTTCCTAGTCAAGAATGTGCCATCCACGCACAACAATGGATGATAGTGACAACACTTTAATGCAAGCTCCGAATATGAAGAAAACTCTCTTCAGATGCTTCTTGGTAGGCCACTTGCTTGACGGACAGTCTTGATAATCATAATAAATGCCAGGATTACTTCCCTGAATGCAACTGAGCAGTGCAGGCAAATTATGGTATGAGTCTTCAAACTTCTCAAACCTCATTTCTAAGGCCTTCTGTTTAGCCGTCCATGCCTTCCCGTAGTTAATTGTGTATTGATATCTATTCTTGATTGCTCGGATAATAGCACGGGACTCAAAATTAAGGTTCTCCACTATCTCTGGGTACATGATATTCGTGACATACCCGGATGACAGGTTCCTGTAAGCCATCGGGGTTTCCTCAATCATACAACTATGCTGCTCAACCTTTGAGCATAGCTAGTGGGTGCCCCATTTAGGCTTGTACGCGTGCACTCTCCAGGGGCACCCATGGATCTCGCACACCACATCGCAGCAGGTTAGGGTGGACTTCTTAACCCTGAAAGTCCTTCTTAATGATAAGGCCCAATCTTTCATAGCATCCTGCATTGTCTCTTTTGACAGGTACATACTGTTAGGACTAACCTTATTGTCACTATACTGCCAAAGTGTATCATTGCTTTCATTGACAAGCAGCTTATTAAATTGATGCGTGCTCCAATCGGCTGGCAGAAGCGGCTCCGTACGTCAATCTTCCTCATCCGAGTAATTGTCATCTTTCACTTCTATTCTAGTGTACTTACAATCTTCCTCTTCCATCATTGCTGTTATTTCCTCAATTTGCTCACCTTCGTCTACTTGTCCCCGTGCTTCTTGTTCAATGTTTTCATCATCCTCCTAGACTCAACTTGTTCACCACTTTGGTAAATGATGTCCTCGTTGCATTGCTAAATGTGCTGCTCACGGCTAGATCCCTCAATTTTGGTGTCATCATAACTAAACTCATTTTGAGGCTCACTACACTCACCGGCGTCCAACTGTTGTTAGGGGGCAACAACCTTAATATATGCTTGCACTAAAAGTACCTGATACCATCCAAGTTACTCCGCCCCCCTCACATATGACCTCCATGATGCAGTTCCTTTTAGCTCAAATAACTCCCAATAAACAGGATCATTTTGCATACTACATAGGCAAAATAACTTCAGTTGGCACTTCTCTTGTTCCATCCGAAAAGTATAATACAACCAATTCAACACAGAACCAAATGTGCACTCCTCAACCCTACTCAAACTTCTGTCCACATACTGAAAGTTACTCAGATCCGCACCCTCTAAATCATACATGACAACACCTTCTCCATAATAAATTCTAAATGGAACTCATTCTGACATATCTACAAACAAATTCATTAACCCACATATTAATTCCTTTTCATAAAAAATACTGTGACACCTATCATTCCTATAAATATACATCTCTGTACTTCTATCCGTAAAAAACATCTACATTCCTAAAAAATATATCAACGTCTTCTATTTGTAAAAATGAAAGACCATGTGGAGGTCTATCCTTGTGTGTGATGAATAATTGACAAGTGTTGAGCTTGGTTTGATTCAAATTGAGTTTGATTTGAATTGGATCTTCAAATTGAAGCAATTTGAGTGTTGGTTGCTTTTCCTAGTGCTACCGGCACGAGGCGAGTAACCGATCATTGGGCAATTATGATTGATTAATGATTGTGGGATAATCATTGAAAATATTTGTGGGCATTGCTTGTGTGAAAGGTTTTTCCTTGTCTTTGATGATTGCAGGCGCGGTGCTAGGTCATGGTGAGGCGGAGGATGACCGGACTAGGCGAGGCGTCGGAGGTCCGAGACGGTCGGAGATCGCTGGAAGATGACCGAGAGGCGGAGTCGGGCAAGCCAAGAAGATAAGGAAAGGAGATGATGCTAGCTAGATGCCGCGTGGATCAATGAGGGCCGTCGGATTGCGGTCTAGTTGATAGGTTAGCGGGTCTAGGTAGTATGCTTTGAAAACCGTGCAAGAAAACCCGGTATGTATGTGGGTTTTGGGTTAGCCCTTGCATGGCTGTGTGAGTGGGTTAATCCTAGCCCTTAGATGAGTGTCCTAGGGTTGAGGGACTCATCCAAGGGTGGTAGGTGACCCAAGAGTTGTATAAATAGGGGTGGAGGGGTGGCCTCCTCCCCTTGAAGGTTTGAGTTGCTCCTTTGAGCTTTGCCCACATGAAGTGAGGCTTTGTAAACCTTCCCACCAGAAATACAAAGAAATTTCTTTGCATCATTGTGAATTTAAATTCCGCATTTACATTATGTCTTTACTTTACATAATTTAAATTCAGCATTTACATTACGCATTTACTTTCCATAATCTACATTCATGCAATTTGGATTTGCCTCCTCCTTCTAAATGCTGATCTTGGATGTTTTGAGTGTGTTCATATGGTTTTACATCTCTTTTGCACTCTTTGATTGAGTAGAGATCATCTCTTCTTTCAAGTTCCAGTTCTGTCCAGAACTTGTTTTTCACGCAGCAGTTAGTCTTTGATTTTTAGAAAAATCTAGAAAAATCCTTCTTGAGTGATTTTTGTTGTAGATTGTGCAGGACTCCTATACCCATCTGTAGAAAAGTTTGGAGTCCACTGGTTTCACCGTTTGGGTGCTATGAAGTGAAAACCGAGCCCCAAATTTTCTGCCCGAAGTTTCTGACTGTCTGTGTTCATAGATTTATGATGATTTTTCTACTTGGCTTTTTGATCTGAATTTTGGTGGAGAGCTTCACGACTCATCTACTCATAGGGAGAAAATTTCTCATAATTTTTTGAGCAGAAGAAACCTACCAACCTCCTGTTCAAATTAAAGACAGATTCTGGAAATATCTGCTTTTGCTTTTCTAAAAGAGACTTTTGTGTTTTGGCTTGATCTCTTTTAGAAAAGAAGTATTTGAATTGATTCCTCTTTCTTTTGGACACTTGACAACCAGGATTGTGATTGAAAAATCCCTCACATATTTTATGGATAATATTCATGTAAACTAGGGATACACATAGTTGTCTAGTCGTTCGGTTTTTGCGGGTTTTCACGATTTCCCTTATGCGATCTTTTCTCGGTTTTAGTTGGAGTATTTTGGGGAAAATTTATTTGCGACCATTCACCCCCCCTCTGTTCGCCATCTCGATCCTTCAAAAAACATCTATATTCCTAAAACCATCTACGTACAAGTATCTGTACAAACCAAATAAATTACAAAAAATATACAAAATCTATCCATAACCTCTAAATTTAACTAGATCTAAATTTTTTTCTATCCTACCATGATTTATTGCTAAACAAAATCTATCTGTAACCTCTAAATTTAAATAGATCTAACATTTTTTCTACCCTACCATGATTTATTGCTAAATAAAATTAACACAAAGAAATTTTACCTGCACAAATCTCGCACGGCTACAAATCTTCTCCATTTTTTCTCTTTTCTCCCTCCCTCTCCTTTTCTCTCCCTCACTCTCCTTTTTTCTGCTTTGGCTCAGTTGAAATGGGATAGCTCGCGCGGCTACAATGCGCGCACGACGTTTATATAGGAACCTCTGTCGCCCGTTGGTTGGGTGACAGAGGTGTGCGCTCCCTCTAACGCCTAACCAATGGTCAATTTATTATCTATCGCCCGTTGGTTGGGTGACAGAGGGAGGCGAACAGTTGCCTCTCCTACATGGCATCCACGTGGCCCCCAGTCGCCTGTTCAATGGGCGACACGTGCCTCTGTTGCCTATTCAAAGGGCGACATTTCACTCTCGCCTACTGAAAAGGCGATAGAGGTATATTTTTGCAATTTTTAATCTGAGGTATATTTTTGCAATTTGAATAAAAAAAATGTATTATTAAAAATATTCTAGATTTGCCAATTAACTTTCTCAAAAATTGATATGTAGGTACTTCATCATTATCGATGACATATGGGATGCAAAAGTGTGGGGATATATCAAGTGTGCTTTCTCAAAGAACAATCTTGGTAGTCGACTAATCACAACAACCCGCAACTTCAATGTTTCGAAAGCATGCTGCTCTTCTAATGATGATATGATTTATGAGATGAAACCTCTTTCTGTTGGTGACGCCAAAAGGCTCTTCTATAAAAGGATATTTTCCCAAGACAATGAATGCCCTCATGAATTGGAGGATGTATCCAAAGAAATATTGAAGAAATGTGGCGGGGTACCATTAGCCATCACTACTATAGCTAGCCTTTTGGCTAATAAGGAGATACAAACAAAGGATCAATGGAATACTTTGTGCAATTCTATTGGCCATGGACTTAGAGAAGGTGCTAACGTGGAGGACATGGAAATGATATTATCATTTAGCTATTACGATCTACCTTCTCATCTAAAGCCTTGCTTGTTGTATCTAAGCATATTCCCAGAAGATTATGAGATTAGGAGTGATCGATTGATATGGAGGTGGATAGCTGAAGGTTTTGTCCAACATGATAAAAAGGGGGATAGCGAATTTGAGCTTGGTGAGAATTATTTCAACGAGCTCATAAATAGAAGCATGATCCAACCAGTTGAAATAGATGCTGAAGGCAAAGCAAAAGCTTGTCGTGTACATGATATGGTACTTGATCTCATTTATCACTTGTCAAGTGAGTATAACTTTGTTACTATATTGGATGATCTTGAGCAAAACACATCTTCACAAAGAAAGGTTCGCAGGTTATCCCTCCAAAATAGCATGACAGAGCTCTCCACCCCTCAGGCTACCACGAGCATGTCACAAGTGAGGTCATTCACTATCTTTAGTCCAGCTATTAATTTGATGCCATCCCTTTCATGCTTCCAAGTAATACGTGTATTGGATTTGGAAGGTTGTGATATCAGGCAATGTTGCCATCTCAATCTTGGGTATGTCAAGTCCTTATTTCACCTGAGGTACCTAGGACTAAGAGATACATATGTTGTTCATGAGCTACCAACAGAAATAGGAAACTTACAGTTTTTGCAGACACTGGACTTACGGCGTTCTGGTATAGAAGAATTGCCACCGACCGTTGTTCGGCTAAGACATTTGATGTTCCTACGTCTTGACTCTACAAGACTGCCAGATGGGTTCGGGAACCTGACATCCCTAGAAGAGTTGTCCTTGATCTCAACCAAACATTATGCAGACGTTGTGAAAGAACTGAGCCAGCTGACCAAACTGAGAGTGCTCGACATAGAGTGGGCTGAGATGGATGAGAGGATGGTGACAGCATTCGTGGGGTGCCTAGGAAATCTGCACAAATTGCAAAGTCTAAATATTTATGCTTCTAGACGTGAATACCGTAATGTCATGCGGGAAGGCTGGGTGCCCCCTCCACAGCTACGTAGATTTCAGTCAAGAGGAATTGGTGGCTCATTCTCGACACTGCCTACATGGATTAATTCGTCGCTGCTCATCTCCTCCTTGGACATATGGGTCGACGAAGTTGGGCAGGAGGACATTCAAATCCTTGGAACGCTGCCCGCTCTTCGTTCTCTCTTCCTTGGGACATCCAAATCCCAAGAAGTGCGTGCGGTGGAAAGGTTCGTGTTTGGCGCCTGTGCATTCCAGTGTGCCAGAGAGTGCAGATTCTACGGGTTTGTAACGGTTCCATCTATGTTTCCACAAGGAGCTATGCCAAGGGTCCGGTTCCTTGAATTCTGTTTACGAGCATGGGATTTCGCGAGTCGCGAGTTTGACTTGCGCTGCTTGCACATGGGGAACCTCCCTTCGCTTGAGCGTGTTGAAGTTAGTCTTTGGTGTGAGAAAGCCAGGGTTGTGCAGGTGAAGGAAGTGGAGGCAGCGCTGAGGCGTGCGGCAGACGTCCATCCCAACCATCCTACCATTTCTATCTGGAGATTGGGATTACCATCTGATAGGTATACTTTTTAGGAAATCCCATTTCGATGGATCTGCATCACAGTTTTCACCATCTGATCAAATCCCAATGCACAAGATCTATTTCTGGCTTTTCCCCTCCCGTACGTGTTTTTTTTTTCCTCTTTCTTTCTCTCTCAGTTTCAGTGGGAGCCAGAGGTAGAATGAATGCTCGACGCTGATGGAATGATGGATGAAGTCGACCTTTAATAAATCCTGCATGCATGTTGCGAGCTAGATGGATGGAATTTTCAGTCTACTGCTTGAAAGCTGCCTGATTAAGCTAAGCTAGCCCATGATGACGCTCGTGATGAACTGCTGGCTGTTTTCTTAATTGTGCTGTAATTAGTGGGAGTTAAATTTGTAATGCTCTGTTGTATTAATGTGGGCATATGTAATGTTTGCTTCAAGTTCGTTGCATCTTTATTTACTTGGACGGCAGCTGCGTTAAATCATTTAATGGATACTAGCCGAATGCATATGCGTTGCAACGGAATACAAATAAAGTCGCATTGTAACAATATTATGAATTGGTTATAGGTAGATATTTGGACCCGTTTGTCGGTATTTGTTGATAGAGAATTTTTAGGGATGTTGTTGTTTGTTGATAGAATTTTTTTCTTTTTTTTGTTAAACATTCTTTAGGAAAACCCACATATCAGCACAGAATTCTGATGTGAGATGAGTGCAAGAGAGATAGATTGCTTTTTCTGTTTTTTTATAGAGATATAGAGATATGTAATCTTATACGGAAGGAGGGGGACAAGAGAAGAAGACTAATGAACCACCACCTACATCTTTTAAAGTAGTAATGATTTTTGTTAGATATTTTTTTAGGAAGGTTTACATATCAGCATGTAATCCTTATGTCTTATGTAAGAGGAGAGGAGAAGTAGGGCAGACCAACGATCCACCACTTTTTTTTTTTATAATAGTAATGATACTAGCTAGGAGAATGCTATGCATTCTTTCTTCTATTTCCTTTTTTAGGTGTGGAACACTTCATCATGTGGTGTGAAAGTGTGAAGTTATACCAAACGATATTATCCAAAACCAATGGCATGCATCAGGATCCGTGGGGCTTTGGTGAAGTAGTATCGATATAGATACCCGAAATATTACCATCAGTATCCAAGTTAGCTTAAGGAGAGTGCTAGTCTTGACCAAAGATCCAACAGTTGGATTTTTCTTTGTGGTCTAAAAAAAAGTTAAGAGTTTTATGATCCATTGCACTTGGTTATTTTTTCGCTCATACATGGGTAGTGATGGGAGTTTGGGCCTAGCTAGGAGAGGATCAGATTGAGCGTACGAGTGAGCCTGGCAAACCTAATTAATGGAGCAATTATTTGAGAATATGAAGAACTTTTAGCATCGATTACTATGTATAATAACTCTTGAGCTATAATAAGTGCTACTAAAGTGAAATAAGACACTGTACTAGCTTCAATCTTGCTTTTAATCATCACACGTTGCATACTTGCATCGTCTAACAAAATAACATCTCATCACAACCTGCATTACTCCATCATGTCTAGGCGAGAATATCAAACATTCCCGTATATATACAAGTAGGGGTGAAAACGGATCGGATACGGACGGATATTGCTTTTCCCGTATCCTAACCCATATATTTTACCTGGATTCGGGACCGGATATAGGTTAGTCGGATCCGGATACGAATCCGAATAATTTGAGATACGGACACGGGTCAGATATGTAATGGATTCAGAACGGAAACGGATAAAAAATATACGGATAATAGACGCCAAACAAGGTAAGGAATTCTCAATGAAAATAATTATGTATGCAATCCATGCATATGCATGATATATGCTAGCATCATTTTAGGGTAGAAAACCAATTTCCATGGATATACCATTAGACAAACGAGGCACACGCAAGTGATAAACAAAAAGAAGAAATATGATAAAACAATAATATCTAGGGGTAATGGAGAGGAAAGGAGCTATCCTTGATTATGATCAATTTTAGAGTAGAACATGTCCTAAGGAAGAGCTTCGTTGTACAATAACATAAAGAAGAGCATGCTGAATCTCTTTACTTCAATTGTTCAATAGTTCTACAAAGAAGAGAGGATTACAAACTACTGCCTATGATCAATATGACACTATTCCTTTTTCTACCCTCAACTGCTTAAAAGAACCACCTAGAAAGAGAAACACCTTGAAGATGTGCAGGGCATTCTTCATAGAGGTATAATGCAGCAGGGCAATGAGTTCCCTAAATGGCCCAACTAACTATGCCTCATATTGAGATCCATACAGCAAAGAAACATGCATAAATAAGACGCTATTCTGCTTAGACTAACTAAAAATGAGGCCATAACCAATTTAAGCTAAAGACACAAAATAAGCAGATAGTATACACGGAACAGGCTAACTTGTTATTTTCCGTAGGAAGTGTTTCTTTTCAGCAACACAAGACAGTAAAACACTAAGATTTGCACGCTACGCCTACATCAGAATTCAGACATCCATAACAGGAATATATGAACAGCTCTTACTCCTAAACTCGCAAGCCAGTGTGTAGCGCGAAGAAACTCTGATAAATACAAGAAACTAATACACGCTGAATTTAATTCCACAACCATATGAATAAAAATGGAAGTGCAGCAGTCTAGGTAGATTCATAGATTACATTAAACATTCACAGGTTAGGATGGGCGAGAAGGTGGTGGGGTGAGGAAGAGGTGGGGGAGTGGACGACGGGAAGTAGCAGCAGTTGATGGCCCAGACCCCAGAGGAAGGGAAGGCATGCGAACCCCCACAGAAGAAGCGCCGGGCGTGGCCCTCCGCCTCCTCAAGCGGTAGCCCCAGGAAAATGGGGAAAACGGCCAGACCGCTAGTGATTGGTGAAGGCAAGCAGCGGGGAGTCGGAGCGCCGGCCAGGGGAGATGTCGCCAGGGGTATTCGGATTTTGGAGCACCGGTCGCCGGGGGGCGCCGGTCGGGGAGACCGTGGCTGGGCTGACCACCGTCGCCCACACCGCTAGCGAAGGCGAGCGGCGGGGAGTCGGAGCACCGGCCGGGGGGAAACGCGGCCAAGAGGAGCGCTGGTCGGGGAGATGGTAGCCGTCGGGGCCGGGGGATGGGAGCAGAAATTTTAGATCTGGGCTTGGCGCAATGGGGCGGCTTGGCGCTTGGGGAATGGCCGATCGATGCCGAATGGGGCGGGGGGACGGGACGGGAGTACGGGACACCAAGACCGAGAGGCGAGACCGCGAGTCGAGAGTTTAACCGTTTTCCTGAATGATGCAAATATATGTTATCGTTTCTTACCCATATTTTTCAGAGAGTGTACGCTCTAAATTTGATCTGATATTTATTTTTAATTATCTAGATCTGAATCCAACTCGATATCTAATTTCCTTCCCTTATCCAGTTGAAACCGGATCCGGCTTTAGATCAGACAGAAACTGTCTGTCCCGTTTTCCACCCCTATGTAAAAGTGATGCTAGAGCTCTAACAACAAGCAAACAACTTGTCATCATATTAGCATGTACCTCATGAACACCTGGCACCGGAACGGGAGTTTCCCCAGCCACCCACCGCATCGGGAATTTTTTACTATTCTAGCCCATTTTGTGTAATTTTTTTCATGAATAGCCGTTTATCTGATAAAATAGCGATAATAGCCCTAAACAGTGAAAACACATGACGAGAAGTTAAAAAATTTTCAATCCACATACAAATTGTTTGATCTGTAGCTTTATTTTTATTTTTTATTTTTCAGGATTACATCTGAAATTTATTTGGAATATTTTGCGAACGGAAAAATGGTTTTTCAATTTCCTCTGAGAGAAGTGCGCTCGAAACCAGAGACATGCAACGGTGCAGGAACTTTGGAATTGTTGGAGGAATCCATCGGTTCTAGACCGCTGGGCTCTGCAGTGCCGACGCGAGCGTGAGGATTTGATTTTTTTTTGGAATTTTTCGGTTTGGTTGATTTTACGTCGCTAAATAGCGAGATGTTTCTTCTCACTAAAAATTCTAAGCACATCGATTCCGTCGAAAAAGAAGTAAAAAATATTTAGGTGTGGATGCCGTGGACTACGAATTTTTGTAGTGTAGTAGCTCTTTACGTATAATTTTTTTTCAAGATTAATTGTGGTCATGACGAAATTCTGAACATTCATTAAAAATTGCTCCATCAAGAGCCATTTGCTTGGTTTTTTTAAGAATCGAAAAATTTTCCCACGTAATATGCAAAGGAGAGCTAAAAATTAGTTTTACTTTTTCCTTGGGTTAGAAATTTGTTGTTTAATGTCTAGGAGCTAGAGCCCATTGAAAGTTTTTGTTGCCATTTTTTAGTTTAGCCGCGTAATTTTTTCTACAAAATAGCCGGTCTGGTGACACAATTGTCTGAATACCAAAACAATGGACAATTTTGTTTTGTTCGATCGAGAATTTTTTCAATCATTTTTAAGTGGCGCGCTATATTATTTCCGGTGGTTGACACCGGCAGGATTCTTGGGTTGCGCATTCGTGACGCGCTAGATTTTATTTTACGCGGTGAAAATTGAATGTTTTTTAAATAATATTTTTTTATTCAAATTGTAAAAATATGCCTTCATCTAAAAAATTATAAAACTATATCTCTGTCGCCATATGTTTAGGGAATAATAGTGCAAAACACAAGAAAAGTCACTTTTATTTTGACAGTTGATAGAATTTTAGAGTTTAAACTAAGGTTCAATAAATTCAAAAAAATTATATTTGTCGGTGATAATTCATGTAGTACTTTACAAAATTATTTGTCGATTTTTTTTTCGACAAAAAATTCAAATTTCGTTGTTCGTCATTCTCTTTCGATGTCAGCGACAAATTATAGTAAAACATTGAATAAAACCCGATATTGAAATTACAAAGTACAGTAAGTACCACAACTAAAATAGCATGACATGTGAAGTACGCACATGCCCTAGGGAATCACAAAATTGGGATACAGTATAGGTACATGCCTTTGGTAAAGGACTAAGTCGCAAAATCATACATTATATGATCATGGTTGTCAGAATAGGGGATGGTCAAATGGACGATAGTTATCTATTGGTTCCTGGCGGGATACTACGTTTGGATACCTGATAGGGCTTAATGTGATATCATCATCAGGATTCGGAGGACTTCGAGGATGTAAGGTTCGTGGCTTTAGGTGGCATGAAATCCAGGAACAAAGGTTTCTCTGAGTCCTCCATCAAACTCTTAAATTGATTAAACTCTCTCTGACTAGTGTAGTTCTCTTCTGTATCGCTCAATATTCGAGCCAGATTATTGTTGTCATCGACGACCAACCTATCCTCACTGAATCCATAATTGATGTCAGCTGTCATATTATCGGCTTTATCATCGTCGACCTTATCTAACTTGTATAGCTAGGTACAAAAGCCCTCCGAATCAAGTGCAAGTGGATATGGTCTTTGTTCGAAAACATCTTCACATTCTTGCAATCAATGCATGGACAATGTATGTATGTCATCTTCTTTTGCAAGCTATTCTCCTCGGCAGCTCATAGAAAAGAAGAAACACCATCGATGTATTCTCGGTTGTAATGGTTCGCATTGTATATTCAACTCCGGTCTATCTACAATAATTAATTAATGTAAACAATTATTAATATCAAATAATCTTAATTAAAATTGGCTAACAATAACCACTAATGGAGCAAGATGTATACGCACACGCTAATGGTAAAAAATTAATGGTAATTAAAAAACAAATCTTATTTACTTAATTTTTATATATGCTCATACCTAGCCAAAATTAAATTTATCCTTTGAAAGTGCTAGATAATAAATTCATTATCTCCAAATACAAACCAACTTAATGATCACCAATCTACCATATTAGCTAAATTTTAATTTTTATTAATATCCAATAATCATAATTAAATAAATTTCATATACACTTGATAAAAATTGGCTAACAATAGCCACTAATGGAGCAAGATGTATATGCACGCGCTAATGGTAAGAAATTAATGGTAATTAAAAAACAAATCTTATTTACTTCATTTTCATATATGCTCATACCTAGCCAAAATTAAATTTAACCTCTGAATGATCTAAATCAAAACTTTGCATCTAAACCTTAATTAAACTAAGTCTAAGCATTAAATTGCAACGACACCACTACAAATGAAGACAGGAGAACGAATCACACACCTTGGAACAATTACAGGAAATAGAAGCGCAAAAATCTTTGCAAAACGAAATATAAAATCAGCTAGTAAGGTTTTGACTCGGGGAGGAACATGACCATGCCGTGGCTGCAGGGGTATTTATAGGAATATTATTTATGGCGGTTTTTAATTAAAACTGCCATAGATAATAATATCAGTGGCGGTTTTTCCCTAAAACCGCCACAAATTATCAGTGGCGGTTTCAAAGAAAAACCGCCACAAATTATGTTATTATATGTAGCGGTTCCCATCCAAAAACCGCCACAAATAGTCCGAGATTATTTGTGGTGGTTTCAAAGAAAAACGTCACAAATAATTAGTTATTTGTGACGGTTCCAAATGAAAACATACAAATAGTCTTCCGCCATTTTTAGCTTTAAAACTGCCACATATAAGTGTATTTGTGACAATTTCAAAAGAACCGCCACAAATAAGACGTCACTTATGTGTTGTTTTGTGGTAGTGAGATTTTGGCAAAATAAAACTTGGGAAGGGAAACTTTGTACTATTAAAAGATGGAAATTGTTTAGGGCATGATGCCAGGTTGTTTTTGAGAAATACCTATAAATTACTTATTATTGCTATTGTTTACTATCATTTCAATCTATTTATCAAATTAATTTGTAAATATTGCTTTACTACGAAATAGCCATGATAGACATTCATTGGAATAAGTTGTGCATATAGTTATGTTAGGATTGTATTCTGTACATTATTTGTTGAGTGTTTAATGTACTCACCTTTGCAACAATAACATCATCAGTTGAGGAGGAGTCTTCACCAGCATTGGAGAAGACTGGCGTTTAGGGTGTGAGCCTTGTTAGTTGCCTGTGGCATGCTAAAAGTTTATCTACATTTTGTTTCCGTTGCAAGTTTAATTTGTTATTTTTGGTTTAGCCCTACGTGGCATATTCATATGTAGGTCGACTATAAGATTAGTAAGCAGGTTATATTCAATATATAAAGTCTTTTATTATGTTTTTACTATATATGATTATGATATTTGTCCATATTGAGTCTGTATGCATTAGAGAGATTCTAGTCTAGTAGTGCAATATATACAAAAAGTCCAAATTTACAAATTTGGGTTCCAACATCCGCCTAACAGACTGCCCCAGTAGACTAGCCAATCGGTAACGTGCCTAAGCAACTAATAAATGTGTATTATAGTTAATTGTACATGAATTTTTTTCTTTGTTTTAGCTATAATTTTTTATTGGCAGTTCCGATTCATAAACGGTTTTCACTAATAGCTTTCTTACAACGAGAGGAAGAAAATGATATAAGTCTCGCCAATAAACAATTATTTTGCTATCTGGTGATAAATTTTACTATTATGCAGACAGTTCAATGGTCTATGTAGTAGTAAATTGAACCTTCTGATATGACAATAATATATATATATATATATATATATATATATATATATATATATATATATATATATATATATATATTGTAATTTGACTGTATTTGATAGTAACTTTGGAGTATGGCTACATGATGCACACGTCAAGGAATGCCTCGGTGGGCTTGACGTTGTTCTCTGACACTTTACCACCACAGTTGTGATCTTGGAGGTGATCAGGATGTGGAGCAAGCCGTTGCTGTGAGGGGCCTCATGTTCGGATGGACGGCCGGAGAAGATCAAGACATTGCTGCGCATGTACACGGACATCGGAGTTGTCACCGTGCCGCGCGACAGATCTCACGTGCTGGCCGGCGACGTCCATGCGGCGGGGTACGCTCGAGTCAGCCACCAAGCTCCTCATGGCACGCTTTTCCGCCGAGCACCTATACATCGGTATTAGAGATGGCAATCTTACCCGATTACTTATGTACCTGTGGTAAAAACTTTAATAGAGGTAGGTATATTTCTCTTTTATTACCTGCGGGTATGTTTATAGGGCCATACTTTACCTGCGGGTAAACGGGTATGGACATATGGGAGCTTCACCCGTACTCATTCCGCCGGATTACCCGCCATATATATCCTATTGATATACGGGCTAGAATAGGCACCCAGTTGCCCCCTTGATCTCTAATTTATGGTAACTCATTTCAGTAATTATTGAACTTGAGCATCTGTGTATTATTTGTCTGCATATATTATTTTAATTCTTATTCTCATGTATATTTGAAATTTTGAATCATTGATAACCATTCTTTAATCCATAGAATGTAGCTAATACTCATAACTTTATCAAAAAGATTGTATTAGTACAATAACTCATTAGCTTCTAGTGCCATTTGGTTGAAAAGATTGTTAATGGTGACAGGTAAATGGGTATACCCGCGGGTATCGGGGGCCCGCGGACGACGCGTATGGGCGAGATTTTTCACACGCGACCCTTCGCGGGTATACCTATGGGGGAGGTTTTGGTTCGCGGGTATGGGTATAGACGAGCACTACCCGTATCCGCCAAGCACCCGATTGCCATCCCTAATCGGTATGTCATCCATTAATCACCTTGATTAGTCATTTAATTAATTATATTAATTATTTAACACTTAATTAAGTGTGTCAATTAAGGTGCTATCGAGACGGTGTTGCTCGGTACCTAGCTATCGAGCTAGTGTTGCTCGGCAGATCACTACTGCCAAGCTCATATTGCATGTATAATAGGTGACCTACTGAGCTCGGAGGTGCCGTTGCCGTGATAAATATTGCTCTATAGTACGGGAGCGAGTCAGATGACACGTATCACATGCCGTGCTTTCCACGATCAAGAAAGAGGCTATTTTTGAAATTTATTCCGAAACGGGTCAGATTAAAAAAAGCGTGTCAGGAGACTAAAAAATCGAAAAATTCTTGTTACTGTGCACCAGTGTGTTCCTTCAGTTTTCCTTTCTCTTTCTCTTTGCTCCGGCTTTGCACTTTGATCTCTTTTGCTCATCAGTAAAGGAGATAGCAAAGCTCCTGCTTGGTTCTTCCAAAAAGACAAAAGGACGTCGTGATGGCGCAACGCATTCCCCTTCTTGTCGCGTCATCGATCGCTGGGTACATCGGGAAATTGCCGGGATGTGTTAGGCCATCTTCAACAGTATTTTTAAATTTGAATCCCTATAGTTTTAAATATAGAATTCTCTAAAAAATTTCTTCTCTATATCTCTTCCCTCTTTAACATCATTCCTTAAATCCCACACTCTATTTTCTCCCTCCTATATTATAATGATATTTCATAACCACCATATGAGACACGTTTATTTTTACCGGCCAAATTTGATCGGTTATTTTTAATTATGGTATCTAAAATTTGAAATTTATTGTAACGGCTAGCATAACGGCTATATTGTAACGGCTATATTTTTAGGCTATATATAAATAGCCATTTGCACTTCCAAATCTTGCCCATTTCTGAATATTCACTATCTAGTATATCTCAATGAGTCGTCAGAACTTAGTTCAGCATTTTCTCTCAGAAGACTCATCGTTGGATGACGACGATGAATCTATTCTTACATTAGCATACCTAGCACAGAAGCAAGATAAGTGTGTGAATGCACGACGTTATGGGGGTTCTATTTTTGGCTATCAATACATACATCGTAATAGAGAGGAAGGGCATGCCAGGCTATACCGAGACTATTGTACTGAACCTCCGGTCTACGACCCAACCTTCTTTCGCCGCAGGTTTTCAATGAGAAATATTTTATTTCTTTTGTATTTTTGGTTGACATGATCATCTTATCTATGGCTCATTCTTCTTTTTAGCGCAAGTTTGGAATGAATCGTTCTCTACTTTTTCGCATATTACATGCTATAGAAGCCCATGATGATTATTTTGTTCATAAAAGGAATTGTGTTGGAATTATTAGATTATCTTCTTTACAGAAGGTAACTGTAGCATTCCGGATGATAGCTTATGGAGTAATGGCAGATGCTATTGATAATTGTCTACGGATTGCGAAAATAACGCCATAGATAGTCTTAAAAGGTTTGTGCGAGCTATCATTGACCTCTTTGGAGATGAGTATTTGAGATTTCTAAATGAGAATGATACTACTAGATTACTTGCAATCGGTGAGGAAAGAAATTTTCTTGGAATGTTAGAAAGTATAGATTGCATGCATGGGAGGTGGAAAACTTGCCCTACAGCATGGCAATGCTAGTATACCGGGCATGTACACAAGTCAACAATAATTCTAGAAGACGTTGCTTCACAAGATATATGGATTTGGATGCCTTTTTGGTTTACCAGATCTCACAATGATATTAATGTTTTTTACCATTCCCCTCTTCACAAAGCTAGTAGAAGGACAAGCGCCGGAAGTGAGTTATACTATCAATGGTCACAATTACACAATGGGGTACTATCTTGCAGATGAGATATATCCTGCATGGGCAACATTTATGAAGACAATACCAGCTCCCCAAGGGAATAAGAAGAAATATTTTGCCAAGCTCAAGAAGTAGCTAAGAATGATGTGGAACGAGCCTTTGAAGTTTTATAATCTCATTTTGCAATTGTTCGAGGACCAGCACGTTTTTGGGATCAACAAACACTAAGAGATATCTTAACAATATATGTCATCATGCATAATAAGATAGTTGAAGATGAGCGAGATGGAGGACTACTTGACTGCAATTACGAAGGAATGGGAGAAACAGTTTCAGTGTCACACGAACATACATCTGAACTCTTTAAGTTTATTCAAACTCATAATTCCATTCAGAATAGGGAAACTCACCACCAGCTTCAAGACGATCTAGTGAGCACTTATGACAACGTTATGGAGGAGTGTAATTCAGTAGTGTTTCAATTATATACTAATTTATATTTTGTATGTATTGTAATGTGAATCTTTAAATGAAGAAGCTTATGACTCCATCACTCTACGTGAAATCCCCCCACCCCATCGTCCCTTGCATGATGAAGATCTTACATTATTCATCCTCCACGATGGAAAAGTAATAAAGTAAGTATTATAGTAACTGTGAATAATATATATGAATAGCGATTGTTTATACAGAGCAGCATGGCTAGTTTATCTGATAAACAGCCTTTAAGAGTGCCACTTGACCAAAATCAAATTGGTAGTGTTTCCATATATCCAATTTTCAGCTTCCTCCAGAATGATAGCAAGCGTCACAATGTTTGCTGCACCAGAAGCAGCGTCCTAGGCTGGCAAAGTGGCAAGGCACACAGCCCTTTCTACTCAAGGTGCTAAAGAGCTCTTCTCACGAGAGGAAGAAAATGTTGATGCACTAGATTTTTCCTCTGGAAGTTTCTGGAATATCTGCCAACACGTTAAGGAGATTCATATCTAAAACACATGCTTGTTTAAACAAGTACAAATAGGTAAGCACTAAAGAGAGCAGTTGGTTACAGAGAAGGATACATAAGCATGCCTCCCGAGTGAACTAAAAATAACTTCATCGCCTCCAATCAAGGTGACCTTACTACCTTAGCAGCCTTGTCAAGGCCTTCCCATTTACACGGACAACTTTAGATACATAGATATCAAGGGCAGCACCCTCTGGTACAAGATGTCAAAATTAAGTCGAAAACTAAAAACAAAGGCAGGAAGAAAAACAGAGCATCAGTAAAATTAAGAATATAACCATTGACCTTAACATGCTTCAGTTTGCAAACAAGTGATCCAGGAGATGACTCGGTCAGTCTCAAATCATATTTTCCACTATGGCCAACCGTGAAATGGGTAGAACAAATAGGAATTGAGGGATACTGGGCAGGACAAAGAAGAATACGATCATGAGCAAAGATAATGGTTGCCAATTGACTGAATGGTAAGATATCTGCGTGATGTATATTAATCCATTAGAACTAAATGGGACTGGGGTTCTCAAAAATGAGTCAGGATGATAAAGACGCCATGTTCAACAACAGACCACAGAGATGTAATTCAGGACGTGATCGCAAAATAGAATTTTGGCACTGCATTGTCTATCAATGGGGTGCTCTTACTTAATCTAATCCCAAATTTCAGATTACATGGTTTCCACTGATTCAAAGTTCAACAACAAACCTCAGAAGATTGGGAGATAAGTCTTTCCGCGCCTCAGTCGTCTGCCTCGTCTTCCAGGTATGATTTTAAGGCATAATTTCTCTTGACTAAGACATTTGCTAATAAGTACAAGCAATGCTTGACAGGTATGAACAAAGCTCACATCAGTGGATCACCGAACAAGCAGGATTGCAAAAAATGGATTAACAGCTCTGCTTGCTTCTGGCCTGTCTGATGGCACTACTTCTCGAGGTATTGCTTTTGCTGCATCTTTTGCAATCAATAGTCTGTATAATATATTTAAACAAGTAGAATAATATCCTATTCTGGAGGGATGTACCTCCCACCAGCAGCCAGGAAAAGCAGAAACCACCAAGTACCAACAGGTTCCAAAAACCAGTTGTGCAATGAAGGATCTAACCATGAAAATCTCACTTAGCTTCTAGGTATGAACAAACAGGATTCAACTTCAGAGACTCGCATGAGTAAAACAAAATCAACAAATCAGATACTGGTTTCACTACGAGGCAGTCTCCCATATCAGACAGAACAACAAAGGTACTGAAATGAATACCATATCTCGCCCTGATGCAGCACACCAACAAAATAATTCGCACAAGGCACATCACTTTTTTTTTTGATAAAGGATAACAATCCGGTCTCTGCGATTGCACACAACCGAGTTTACACAGGCCATAGCTATGAGTCATGAATGACTAAAAAACAACAAAGAGAAAGGGAACTTAAAATTAAAGGCAAAGTCTATAATTGCTCCTCCATCCAGCCTTGGCAAAGATATCTAAAGCCACGACCTCCAATGCCCTGCTTGCCAGTCGGATGAGTTCCCTGTTGTTGTCATGCTGCAATAGCGCCCAAAACCGCAGCCAGTATGTTCCCTTGAAGATAACCTGCATAAAGGAAGAATATTGTTTGCTTTCAAAGGTGAGATCATTGCGTGTGCGCCAAATAGCCCATAGAAGAGCAGCACCCCCCACTAAAATCAGTTTTTGTTCACCCTTATCAATGCCTGTTAACCAACTATCAAGCATATGAACAATAGATTTTGGCGGTGATAATCCAGTAACAACGCTCACAATTCGCCAAATTGTCTGCGAGTGATGGCAATCAAAAAATAAATGTTGAATTATTTCATTACAATTACGTAAACAAAATTTCATATTCCCCGCCAACACCGCTTAGCGAGATTATCTTTTGTTAAAAGAACTCCTCGTTGTAAAAACCAGAGGAAGATTTTAATTTTAAAGGAACTTTCAACTTCCAAATGACCCGACAGTAAAAGGGTACCGGTTCATGAAATACACATACATAGATCGTCTGAGAACCGCCCATTTCTATGTAGATCCCAGTGAAAAATATCCTTTCCATCTGTAAGGTGATAATGAGCTAATTTCGCTATAAGATTATACCAAGCCGTCAATTTATTCCCAACTAATAATCTCCGAAAAGAAATATTCGGTGGCATCTGGGTCATAACCTTTTGAACAGTATCATGAGGGTAATGGGCAATATTATAAAGGCTTGGGAATTGAACCTTAAGTGGTGTGGAATCCACCCAAGAGTCCTCCCAAAACCTAGCTTGTGAACCATCTCTTATCCGAAAAGATCCACAACGCAAGAAATCATCCTTGACCTTCAAGAGACCTTTCCAAAAATGCGAATCTCCCGGTGTAGTTTTCACTTGGGACAAACATTTGGAACTTAAATATTTATTTGTAATCAATGTCTGCCAAATCCCCTCCTCATTCAACAACTTAAATAACCATTTACTAAGGAGACATTTATTCTTACTTATAAGATCCAAAATACCCAGACCTCCTTGATCTTTAGGACGACATAGGATATTCCACTTAGCAAGACGATATTTTCGCTTAGCATTATTGCCTTGCCAAAAAAACCGAGAACGATAGAAATCCAACCTATGAACAACACCCTTTGGAATTTCAAAGAATGACATCATGAACATAGGGAGACTACTTAGAACAGAATTTAATAATACAAGTCTGCCCCCGTAAGAGAGGCATTTGGCCTTCCATGTACTAAGTTTTCTTTTAAATCTCTCCTCAATGACACCCCAATCCGCATTACGAAGCTTATGGAAGTGCATCGGAATACCCAAGTACCAAAATGGATATGATCTGATCCCACATCCAAACAAAGCAGTATATTCATGTTCATGATTGCGAGCATCACCAAAGCAAAAAATCTCGCTTTTGTGAAAGTTAATTTTTAAACCTGATAATTGTTCAAACACACAAAGCAAGAGCTTCATATACATGGACATCACTTTAGCAGAGCAGAAGCTCAGAAGCTAGAAGACGGATTGCATGGACAGATTAGCAGCCCAAAAAACACAGATCTCGCACAGATTGAGCCAAGCAAACTCGCAGACGAGATGTGGCGCATACCTTTGTAGTCGTCCTTGCCAGAGACGACCCATCTCCCTTCGAAGGTCTCGTCGAACGGCTCATATAGCAACTGCACCACCAAAAACCACACCAACCATCACAAACCTCGCCCAAAAAAGACCAAAAACACACTAAAAACAGCGAAAACTTGCTTGAGATTACCGGATCGGAGGCGCGGATATGAGCGAGCAGCGTCGAGACCAGCAGCAGGAGGAGCCAGTGGCGGACCAGGAATAAATTATAGGTGAGGCAAATTTGAAGTAGTACTAAAACCCCAATCGCAGGGAGTTAGCGACAGAGTCTCTAACCTGGCTGCCTGCCCTACTTATGGGCCAAATTTGTTGGATTATGCAGTATATACACACCTGGGTATAAGAGGCCTTGTAAATTGTAGGTGGGGCAGCAGCCCAACTTGCCATACTGTTGGATCTGCCCCTGGAAGGAGCGCACGCTCTCCCATCCTTCCCTCCCCGGTCTCTCGATCCATAAATTTCTAGAGCTAGAAAGCTTCTTCCAGTCGAAGCCTCCTTGCGGCAAGGAAGTGCGGGTGGGGTCCGGGTCGAGGGCGACGTCGTGTGGGCCTCCTGGCGCTTGGGACGGAGCGGCGACTAGGACAAGGACGACGGGCACGACAGAGATGCAGACCAGGCGCTCGCCTCCTCCGAGATCCAAGCTAGCGCAGAAGGGATGAGCCGTTGCGCTCTTCGCGATGGGGAATGGAATGAGGAAGGAATCCCTCTCTCCTCTCCCTAAAAATAGGGAACGGGATCAGGCATCTGTTGGAGCTTCAATTTCTCAGTACTGTGCTTCGCATTTCCTAATATTTCCAATGAGGAACGGAGATAAGGCATCTGTTGGAGCTGCCCGTAGTGGAACTGAATGTTCGTGTCTCTAAACCATTGCCTTATGTGTTTGCTGTTCTCTGTTTTGCAGTTTTGTGAAATGTGGCAAGCTTACAGCTGGGGCCATAGCTTAATGGAAATTTCGTGGTTATTTTACCTTGGATCTCTTTTATGGCGCAAAATTATGATTACTTTGTCATCTTGGGAGAAGAATTTGGTTCCCTGCTATTTAAAAAAATGGAAAACAAATCTTAAAGTAAATTATGGTCTATTTTACACTGTGTGTTCAAGTATAGTGTGTCTCTCAGTAAGACCTATGTTTTAGTAGTTACTAGTTCAATGCCCGTGCGTTGCTACGAAAAATAAAATTAATGCCTTTGCGGCTCACGGAACGGAACTCGCAACGCACGCCGATCGTCGCTCTCGCTCCCGCTCCGCGCCGTCCCCGCGCCGCAACCAGTTGAGCTTGAGCGCACAATGAGGAATTTCCTTTCTGAAGCCGGCGAAGAAGGCCTCGAGAAAAGGAGCATGTCCATGGCTGCTCTAGAAAGAAAAATGTGATCAAGATGGGTGATAAAATGCACTTCATGGACCTCTTTTCACATCACACCAGAATCATCATTCAGTGCAAAGGCTGCAAAGCTATCGTCGGAGATGCTGCTTAGGTACAACAGCTAAGAAATCTCAGGAGATAAAGTCACAGTAATATATACATCTAGAAAGATGAGGAGCTTCAAAAACATCGCCGTTATGATACTGTCCACTTGCCTGCTTAAATGAGGCTTCCAGTTTACAGTTACTACAGAATACAACTAAGAATTCTTCACATGGTGATTCACATCTGCAAGTAGCAAAGTAGGCAAAAAATGAAACTGGATAGGATTTGATGTGGTTTGATCATCACGGGTGCCTCTGAAACGCTTCCAGCAGGACCGTTTGCCTGAGAAACTTTTGGGAGTGTGAAGGACCCTCCTTGCACCGATGATGAGCTTGGTGCTGGCATGGCACCACCTGCTTCTTCAGGTGCTGGTGCAGATAATGGAGGAAGATACGTCGAATCATGGTTCACTGTAGTAGGTGGCTCCGTGAGTGGAGGAAATTGATGTGGTCCTGAGTGAACGAACAATCAGAACATGAGATAGATCAAAGTAAAACTGGCTATTCTGACAAAATGAGCGAAATTAGAGAGAATATAATAATAAAAAAGGTGTATTGTTCCCAGTGTTTGAATTTAAAGACCTTGCCAGGGTGTACTGTTGAGTAATCTGAATTTTCTTTTGAGTTAAAGTTTTCCTGTATTCATTCAGAAATTAGAGAACATGTAATCAAAAACAAATTTTAAATTTTAAATACCATGCCAGGTGTATTGTTGATTAATCTGGATTTTCTCTAGAGTTAAAGCTTTACTGTATTCGTTCAGAAAATATGGCGTCAGTTACTTCGACAATGCATTTCCAAGTAATCAGGAGAGTGCAACAGAAATTGTGAACGTATATATATGCAAACTTAAATGTAGTGCAGGAACACTTGCCCCTTTGCATGTGTAGATAGATTCTGATGATATAGTTTGCACTTTGCAGTGGATGCTTTCAAAGGGCAGTGACAGATTAAGAGAGTGTTTAGATACAGAACAAGAAATGCATGCCTTGCCTAATCGAAAACCTACAACGCTAATATTTTGTGCAGATTATAAAAGACAGCAATGTAATGCTATCACTGCCTTGAAAGCCAATTATGTAGAGAGAGGATTACAGCAACAATAATTACCTGGGCATCTGGGTTGAAGACCCGTGTTTAGCCTGCAAAGAAAAAGTAAGTTGTAACAATCTTGATGCGAGGAAGTAGGGATAATGAAAGACATCGGGCAAAACATTGCTTACGAAGTGGTAATAGATCCATTAAGGAAACCTCCATAGCTGCAAGAAGAAACATTGCAGCCTGCACTGGTGGGATGGGTGCTCACATTGCCAAGTATCACATTGCTGTTGCGACACTGCATGCTTGGGCATGATCCTGATAATGAAGCTGGTGTGTAATATAAACTGGTACAGAACAGAAGACAGGGACTATGATCCAGGAATAGTTCCAGTAGTAATACTGCTTTAAAAAGAAAACGTAAGAGTTGACATTTACTTGAGATTGCCTGGGCCGCAACTACACTGCACACAGTTGCCAGCAGTAAGTGCATAGGTCCCATTTGCCACAAGCAATCCATGGTCTGAAGCAGAGTTTGGAAATGTAGATGCACATGCTAGACACAGAAACCTTGTAAAAATCGCTTATGAACTCATATCTAGTAGTGCTCACTTATACACAATGTAAAGGAAAAATACGAATGCAGATAAGAGAGACTTACAGCATATTGTGCAGAAATTCGCCTTTGGGCAGGCTAAACTTTTTTATGTTGTCCGCTGATGCCCGTGCATTGCTACGAAAAACAAAATTGGTAACAAAACATGTCAAGCAATAAAAGAAAATTGTGCTACAAGATCAAACATCTATTTCTCCCAATTACAAAAGTTTTTATGGTTTCTCTTCCAGCATGAATTAAAACCTAATATATTGTACATAGTACATAAGCATTCATCATATTAGAACATATTTAGAGATGATATTCTTGGTATATATCCCGAAAGATCTTAAAATAAACAATTACATTGCAACACGAGGCTGGATCTACGTGAGTACGTAGTGAGCGACCTCCTTCTGAGCGTCGGGCTCCAGACTCCCCAGCTCCTGCGCGAACGTCAGCAGCAACTGCCACGACACCATGAGCATTGCTACGGAAAATAAAATTTGTAACGAAATGTAAAGGTCAAGCAAGAAAAGAAAATTTGACTACAAGATCAAACATAAATAACTGCGAACATGAAGCCGAATTAGAGTATCTTAGAATAAGTATTTAAGTATACCAAAGGCAGAGGATAACAATAGAACAAAGTTGTTGCAAAATGACCATTAATTTTTTAAGGTAAGATAAAGTTCATGCAAGACAAGATCCCATTGGACTAAAAGCTGGAGGTCACATGGAAAATAGGGCATAAACAACAGAGTGCCGCTTTCACCATCTTCTGGGGTGGCAACACACCACCTGGATGCATCCAACGGTTAAAAGAGCATCTAAACCAAACCTCTGGCTTTCCATTTAACACTGTATTAGAAGGATTGTATAGCACATCCACGGTTGTTCCAGCACGTATTTCAAGCGGTTCAGTATAAAAATGTGTTTCTGGGAAAGTAGAAACATTCTCATAGTTTTTTCCTTCATGGCAGCTTTCATATTTGCACTTCTCTCAGACTGTGCAAGCAAACAAGGACAAAAGTCAACAAAAGAATCCTGATCATATCTGATGTTCAAACGTCAGATATATCCACCAAAAAGAACAATTACTTTTGTGTTTTGACATTATAAACTGGTACAACCAAAGTTCTGAATAAATGGTGCTAAGTGTGTGGGTCATCACCAGTTACTGCATAATGTATTATGATAGTGTCTCCAGATGAAATTGAGGATTGCATACAGTCTGAAGAACTTTCAAGTGGGTCACATGTTGCATGTTCACATTTTGTATTATTTACTTGCATAATGTATTATGATAGTGTCTCCAGATGAAATTGAGGATTGTATACAGTCTGAAGAACTTTCAAGTGGGTCACATGTTGCATGTTCACATTTTCACATGTTGCAATGAAATGGAAAACAAAGGCAAATATATTGTCTTTGCATATCAGTTCCTTTCATAACCAACAAATGATTCAAGACATGACAGAAAAATAATATAGCCTCAACGTCAAGATCAAACATAAAGTTTTTAATAACACAAATGATTCAGGACATGAATTACAAAAGTTTTTAATAACACAAAAGTAAATTAATCACCTTTACGCCTTCTTAATTCATATTATCCTGAAAATAGGCACCAGTTGTTAACTTTTAATGCATAATAAAGTCCAAGAAGTAATCGAAAACTCAATTGACATGAGTTAGATGCAGAAATTTTTATGTTCTACTGTCATATCGACAAGCCTCTAATAAATCGATGGCACAAAACCCTAATCCCCAACCCTAATCCTCAAAGTAGTAAAACATCTATACCACCTCCTGTATAAGTACAAGGAATTGAATCCTGCAGGAAAGTTAGTGTAAATAGGGAGATTATAAAAGCAGAAACAACAAACATTCAGTAGATGTATCTTACCATCAAAATGACGAGGCTTCTGATAAATCTCATTATTTTTTGAACAAAGACTAAGCCTGAAAGTGAAACAATCAGTGCCCAACCTTTTCAATGGTGATCATTGATCACTAAGAATAATATCCAAATCACTAAATGCAGCATATTACAATGGGTTAGACATAAATACATATCACTTTAATAAATGTAAAATGACAAGATGGAATGGTCACATACCTACACAATGCTGTCTTCTTCCAAGAATCTTTGTACTCAAGAAGACCCCCCACTGATAGACATTTGCTCATCCAAAGAGGTTCCTCATTGGAAAGTATGTACATGACACTGCCAAGTGATTTAAGATAATATCACAAGCTAGTACATTATAATTTCCCTAAAAAATGAATGAACTACATAAGTCAACTTACCTTCGTCAAGTAGCCACGTAATCCCTCATCCACATTTGCGCTTCCCAGAACAAGATAGAACCCAGACTTGTTATGAACCCATGGCATAAGAGAAGCCATCATAAAGGCTAGCACCATCCTGATTCGAGCTTGAATATTTTGTAATCCCAGATTCTCGATGTCGATCCCGTCAACTTTGAATTATTTTAGCATAAATAATGGTCATCAAAGGTTACCTCAATTGCTTCCGGCCAAAGCTAGGAACCAAATGCCAGCCTTAAGACATCATTCCTAGTCACTTCCATGTTTGAAATTTGATTTTCAGATAATATCAGTCATAACAATGGCAGACCAACCATTGCATCCACTATTATTATTTATTAGAACTTTGGACCACGACAAACTCATCTACAATAGTATATTCAAATTCCATGTGTGAATAATAACATTTTATGAATATTCTAAATAGCATTGTTATCAAAGTATCGCCTTGTGACACTGGGCATTCAGTGGCTCGGGAGCTTCGCCACGATGATCGGCTTGCCTTGAGGCTAGGGCAGCGTGAGCGCCGATCCAGATTGGGGAGGCAGATCGATGCAGGGCCACCTCTTTGCCATTCCCTTTGGTCATGGCCCATCGCGCCAGATATGGCTCTGCATCAACGCCCCTGCTAGTCTTGCTCACCATGCCCATCGCCATCTCTGGCGGTGGTGACCAGAGAGTGGTGAGGTTGATCTCCACGGCAGAGGCTAGTGCCCCCACCACCCCAGATCGGTCCTCTTCTGGTGGCAGTGATGCCCTACTGCCCTCTTTTGGGCACACAAAGTGTGGGGTGGGGAGTGAGGTGGCCCTGTGGAATTGTTGCCTTTGTGGGCTCTTGCCATTTTTGCACATATTAACTATCTAATAACATTTTTATGAGACATATGGTAGAGACTATATAACTAATTAGAGTCACTGTGGTGCAGTGCAATGCAGCAGCGCCAACATATTAATGGTGTACTGGCTTCAACCCAGACCACAGCACCTAATTTAGTATTATTATTGTTCCTTGTTTGGTTATCCAAGCTAAAACATTTCGTTACCAATACTAAAAATCGGATTTCTGAATTTTGTTGTGGTAAATATTTATGTTCCACTTTAGTACACCATAAAATAGAAACTATGGTCTAACTGAACTACATGAAAGAAGAATGCACTCTATTTCTTTCAGTTTTCATGTCACTAAAAACTAATTACAAAGAAATGCTGTTCTGTTCATGTATTTTCACTGACTTGATGACTTCCGAACTTGGGAATATTTTGCATCTCACAATTATTTCATAGAACCAGTTAAAAAGTTTGCATAGCCACCATTAAGGGATATAAGACAAAACAATAGAAATAGAATATTGTGAAATGGGGATAAATATCAAGTCAAATATATGTTAGCAAAACACATTCATGCAATCTTTTTAGTAAATTAGAGTGGCGAGCATAAAAATACCTTGTAGCGTGGTCTCTTCCCTAAACCTTTCAAACAAAGAAAGCAATGCAGATACTACACTATCAATAGCTACATCCAAGTGGAATGAACCAATCTCTTCGGCTAGCCTTTTGGCACGTGATCTGGTATCATCGAATCGTGGAGAAAAAACAATGTGAACAAACAAAACAACAATATACTACATGGACCAAAAAAGATTCTACCATAAGATGGATTACTTTGGGGATAAGCACAACATACAGACTCATTAGTGAAGAAAATGAGAAATACTAAAGCTATAAATTAAAGAACAATGAATCAAGAAGATATATGGCATATCTCCTTGTAGTCATATGCCTTCAAATTCGACGACCATCATCAATGCAAACTTCATTAATAAAAACATATTGTGCAATGCAAATCAGAAATGATAGCTTCAGTTCCATCGATAGAATACGGTTTACTTAACAATACAAATACATACAATCATTATCAAAATAATCAATTCACATAAAAGAAAATTTTGATGCAATCAAATGGGAAGAAAATAAATTTAAATGAAGTTGATTTCTTAAAACAAACCCACTGCTTTTGGTTCCCATGTAAACAAGTAGAATAAACGTTTGGCAAGTTCTCTCGCTATCGTGGGGAACTCCCCATCTTTGTATCGGCCAATCCATGAGCATCCGCCTTAACTTGCTCATCTCCTTTCTATATCTCGCATGTTGTGCATCTTGAATAATAATTAATCTTGAAAATAGGTTTTCTTCATAAACCATAATATTATGAAAAGGAATTTCACAAAAGACACGTATGTGACAATAACTCCACCCATATCGTATCAAAAGGATCTAACAAAGAAAGTGAACACAATTTAAAAAGGGTACACAAACTTGCAAAGAAGTTACTACATCCGAGGATATCACAGAGAATCTATCGTGATCAGAGATATACTAACATAACAAAATTTGTAGGCCAAGTAATTAGATGCAAGGTCACACGTGAGAAGGAATTAGGCCATCTGCATGGGTCCAAGGTCATTAGGCACATCGTAATAAGGTTGCTATGGGCCACAATTTTGTCCCAAGGCCATATAGCATGGCCTTAGCAGTCATTATAACAACATGACTTATTTGTTTTCACCAATTAATAACACAAATAGGACATGTACTCAACTTTTATAGAAGCGAATACAACAAAATCTAACATGCTTTTAATAAAGTATAGGGATCTAACATAGTGCCAAAGTTAGTATTCAACATTTCTCAAGCAGTTGGATATCTACGATCTCCCAACTGAGCAGGTCCTAAATCGTTACTTCTAAGATCTCCCAAGATAACAAGATCTGGTAGTTCCAATCGAAACATTTCGCACAGCAAAAGAAAAAAATTGTCAAGAAACAGCTAAGCCAAACCAGACCAGGCCATCCGGGGAACCATGGCAAGAGCAGGGTCTCAGATTCCTGGAAAATGATGGGATCGAGGAATGCGCATCAGAAGCGCCCAAAGCTAGGGCTCGACGCCGAGCACTCGCAGACGAGGACTGGAAGGCGGGTTCGGCCTTGATGTCCCGTAGTTCTTCTTCACGAACTCCCCGCAAACAATCGGATCACAAATCCACCAACCATCACCACATGAGAGAGAGAGGATCGGTAGAGAAGAGAGCAAGCGATGGGAGGGGCCGTGGTTGCAACTGGCGGTGCGGGCGGCGGAGGACTGGCAGAAGAGGAAGCGGATCTCCTTCACGCTCCGGGACAGGTTCGCCCGCCACGCCATCGCCGCCGGGACAGGAACGCGTTGGGCGGCGGCGTGCCGTCGCCATCGCAGCCCATCCGCCGGAGCATGGCAACGGCCTCGTCGAGGTCTCCCGCCACGACGCACGCCTGGATGGCCTTGTTCCACGCGAAGGTGTCGAGGTGCGCCCTGGCGGCGGCGAGGAGATGCGCGGCGCGCATCAGCGTGGCGGCCGAGGGAGAGGAGGGACTCGAGGAGGAGAGAGGGCGGCGAAGGGGCGAGGTGATGGCGCGACTGCGAGACGGCGGCGAAGGGGCGAGGTGGTGGCAGAACCCGTCGGAGCCGGCGGCGGAAGGAGCCCTCAGGCCGCCGCTCGTGGGGAGGATGAACCCTAATCGCCTCTCGCGGGAGGAACTCGCAGGTCCGGGGCACGCGTGGGGAGAGTGGGCTATGTGCGGGGCGTGGTGGGCTGGGAGGCTGGGGGCCATCCGTGGCAAAACCGTGTAATTTCTCAAAATGCAATGGGCATTTGGATTGAAGAACGGACCGCCACCAACTGCTGCTTTATAATAGTAGAGATAGGTCACCGTTGGACATGCGGTCAAACTTTACGATCTTTAATCATCGATATTTACATACGAGTGTACACATTTAACACTTGAGAATAGTATTATCATTGGACATGCGGTAAAACTTTTGGATCTTTAATCATCGATATTTATATACAAGTGTACGCATTAAACACTTGAGAATAGTATTATCATTGGACATCGGCAATGCTCATGCCTTGCTACCGAAAAAAAATTACCCTATCACGTTGAACCGCTATCATTGGGCTTAGTCTGTGCCACGCACTAGGTTCACTGTGGTGACTGGCCAAGTTCAGTCTTGTTTGCATCATGCCTCCCCTGCGGTCCTACCGACCTTCACCACGCCCAACACCATAATCTTGGTCCAAAAGCCACTAATATCATGCTGACCTTAGATACATGCGGTCTAATTTTGAATCTTTGACCATTGATATAGGTAAAATTGTATGGATTGACCATATAAAAATAATATCATTATATTTATCTTAGAAAATACTTTTATAATATATAATTTTTATTATTAACAAGTATGATCAAAGCCATACATCGGATACCGTGAAGTAAACAATGACCTGTATTTCGTAACCGAGAGTATTTGAATACAACCAACATTAATTATGTTTTCTTCAATGCAGGTCTAGAAACTTATTAAGGTTGGTTGGAAGCAGCCGTATAAGAACAAATTTGCTTATGTGCTGTACCTATGCTTGGCATGCCTTTGCCTGCAGTCAACATATCGACGACAAACATGGAAGTGGAGCCTAGCCCTCCAGGCCCAAGCCGAACTTGAGTTGGGGTCCGAGTCTTGACCTAGACTCGAGCTCGGCTCAGTCCAAACTCGAGTAAGCTCAGTAATTCTGGTAAGCTTGGTAGGCTCGGTAACAAACTCGAGTAAACTCGGTAACCAGCTCAAGAAAGCTCAGCTAAAAGAAGCTCGGTCTAAGCACGAGTAGACTCGCGAGCTATTCGAGCTCGGCTCCGTTAAGCTCGTTTCCTTAAGCCAAGAGGCATTGGTGTATGAACCTTGACCATAAGGTCGTTTGCTTTATTCAATAATAATTTGCTTCTTCTTAGTTATTTCGATGTATGGAATGATATGTCATCTATGTTTCCACTGTGTGCACTAGCGTGATCCTGGACTAGTGCAGAATACACAGAGGGTTTCGGATTTGCATATCCAAGTCCCGACACCCAGCGACGCCAAGACGGTCACCTGCGGAGGCTCGACTACGCCGAGGACCTCGCAAGGGTGGAGTGAATCAGCAAGGACCTGAGCGGCATCGTCGCCGACTGTCCGACACCGACTCCGAGAGCTCCAAAGGAGATTGTGAGCTGGGAAGATTGTAACACATACCATCCAGAATAATAAGAGAGCTAATAAAAAAGAGATGATTAGATCATTTCTATACGTGCATTGTTAGAAGTATAAAATTCTAAAAGATCATTCAAGAATAGAGAGAGTAATATTTATAGGTTTTCTTAGGAAATACTGTAACACAGGGGGTGATCAAACCAGTATTTCTGTCCAATATACTGTCGAAATCTAGAAACCGTGCATCACCTTTTCATATATTGCCCCCAAGTTCATGTTTGTGGAAACACATCGCCAGATGGGTACGATTGCCGTCTCTTTTGCCAGACCAATGGGATCCGGCCGCCACCCTTAGCCTAGCAGATTGTAACCTTCATCACATAAACTTCCAGCTAAGATTTCATAAAAGGCTAAAGACTCTGATCATCCTAACTTGTTGCAACGGTGGAAAGAGGGAAACAACAGAATTTTTTGAAACAAGGGGAAAGCCATTGATGATTTTACAGTCCATCAAAGACGAGGCTGTATCATGGATTATTGCGGGTGCGGTTCATCCAAAAAATCTGCTAGACCGACATGTTTGATTCTCTTTTTCTCTCTCCTTTTCTCTTCTCCTAGTGCAATATCCTCCAGCCTTGTACTCTCTTAGTCTTTTCTTTCTATTATAATCTGCAGCCATGGTGTCTTGTAAAAATAAAACTTATTGCTCTGTCCTAAAGCGTAAGTTATTTATTGTTTCTCACGGTCTTCAATGCAATACTTTGATTATAGCTTTGTATCGTAATATACCAACAAAAATAATAAAATACAGCTTATAAAAATATTTTTCAACATAAATCTATTGATATTATTTTTATGTAGTCAACTTATATATTTTAACATGCATCAATGATCAAAGTTTCAAAGCATTTTGGGACCGAGCTAGTATTCTGCATCAAATGTCCGAATAATTTCTTGTTGGTAGTGGCGTTTAAGTAATTTGCGTTAAAAGTAATTAGGCCGGAGGTAGCATTGTTTACAAAGCAGTTATCAACCCGTGCACGGTGGGTGCAGATCGCCGCCTCAATCTACGTGGATCTCAACAAAATGGAGGAGGTCGTCAGCCCAACGCACAGGCACACGACGAGCAATGTGCACTTGTGCGGGTTCTGCCGATCGTCCAACCCAGCCGACCGCGCGTGCATCTGAAATCAGCCACCGCGTCGTCGCCGTGATCGCCGTCGCGGCTCGCTCGTATGCAGGTTCAACCGCTAGCTGGGCGCTGCGGTTTGCGCCTATAAATTGCTTGGCTTCGGCATTACTCCTAGCGTGCCATGGATATATTTCATCCAATTTACCATTAATTGTGCATGGCATCCATTTTGTTGCGGTACTTGAACGTAGGGAACACTCGGTTGTTTTTCTCAGCCAAATTTTTGGATGTTGCACGCATTGGAAAAAAATATTGTATACGTAGGAAAAAAAATGTTGCAGCGCGTCTGAAATTTGGGAGCATCTTGCAACATTTTTATTCAACGCTTGTAACAATTTTTTTCGACGCGATGCAACATTTTTCCTCTACGGATGCAACATTTTTTTTCAACGTGTGCAACATTTTCCTTCGACAACGGTAGAAATGCGCACAAGAACAGATGTTGCAAGCGTTCAAAAAAATGTTGCACGCGCGGAAAAAAAATATTGCAAGAGTTGAACAAAAATGTTGCAAGAGACTCCCAAATTTAGGTGATTTTAGCAAACAAAACATCTAGGTGATGTTTATCAAAACCCAAGATTAATTTGGGCTTGTTTCGATCTGAATCGGAGGAGGATTCTAACACGAAGGTGAAATTATTGGGTGACGTGGCATGAAATCCACCGGGTGGATTGATATATAGTAAATCTAGGCTGCTATATATCGGTTCATCTTGATTGTCTATTTATTTATTACTATCCGAGTACCCATCTATTGCAACAGAAATATAATTAAAATTGCATGATATAAATTAAAATTTTAGATGTTCCAGCATTTTTCTACAATTTTTGTGTCTAGAAGGATTTATTTTTCATAAACGAAAGACCTACTGGTAATTTTTAAAAATCCAAGGACTTTTTTGCAAAATAGCACTAACAAAATTAGCCAACCACTAACCCTAAATCTAACCTTACTTATCCACCACTCACTCTCTCAACCCATTTCACCCCCTCATTTCCGCCTATCTCTCTTCTCTTTCTCACTCTCTCTATCCTGGGGTCAATGCCTCTAGGTAGCCTCTCTTGCAGCCACTAGTCTTCTCGGCTTTCCTTCGTCCTCCACTAATCCCTTCACTCTTTTACACCACCACCCACGAGCATATCACCAACACACCCTAGCGCCATCAGCTAATCTGCTAAGTCCGGCAACCTTCTTTGCATGGCAGGAGGCATCTCCCTCTCAATCTTCTCCACCAACGGTGGATGGTGACCGGCGGCGGGTCATGGTGTAGATCGGGAAAGCCGTTAACACGCGAGCCCTAATTGTGATCTTAGTGAGACATCGATCTCAATGTAGATTTAATGGCTGGAAAGTTGGATGATATTTCCATAGAAAACATCCAGTGAAAACTATCAAAATCCTTTTTGAGGTTATCCATTCCTCATGTGACTGAAAATTTGTTAAATTTCAGTCACTTTCTTATCTCATGGATGAAGATCTTACCCCTCTCATCATTTCCCGCATTTCCTAGTGCCTACAATATTGAAACGACCCCCATTTTTACATACAATGCAAAAATAGAAATCTAATGTGCATACAGTACTAGTCCCTAGATCAGTAGCTAGTATGCACATTTACAACAATTGGAATTACAACCATACATTATATTAATTAAACGGAAACAATTATACAAAGAAACCTTACAACTCGTAGAGAGTATAGCGACAAGAAGCAAAGCCCTCAGTGTGCCCATCAAAACCCGTGAGGCAATCGACGAGGCATAAATCCTAGAAAAGATCGCTTCAACAAAGATCCCGCATCCTGCGATGAAACAAATACTTCGGAGCATTGCTAACTTCACACCTAAAAACAACAATTAAGCAAGGGTGAGTATTTTCGTACTCCGCAAGACTTAAAGGTGGTATTTGCAAATGCATAAATGCATGCCAAGTCAAAAGAGGCTACTACAGTTAATTTGTATAAAGCGAATTTGAATTTATAAATCAAGTTATTTGCAAACGGAGTTTATAAGAGCAAGCTTGATTGATAGCAAATAAGTAAAGTATAAGTAACACTCACAGCCCTTCACGAGTACTGAATAATCCAATCATGAAATCCATCAATGTCGGCCCTTTGACATAAAGCATCAGTTGCAAAACAAATGAAACCAAGTCCTTTTGAAAATAATAAAACATCTAACTCGCATCAATTTACCAAGACTACCATGACCATGATACGGCTAATCGATTAGATTTATACTCTGAGAGGTGTACAACTTACCCACAAGTCATGACCTTTTCTTTTTGCCGCATGTTTCATACACTTTTAGCGTGTGGCCAGAATGTTCATGACGAAAACCTTTACATTACCTAGGTTAACTTTGCACCAGCATCGGACGTTAAGCTCTCGCCATAGAAACAAACACTCACCCAAAACGCGGTTCCTTTCACGCAACACCCAACACACCGTTTACGCTTCATAGCAAGGCGTACACCGTAGTATTAGCAAGTGTGGTTCCCAACACCTCGGTGAGGGCACCCCGTCAAGCAAACCTAAAAAGGAGAGCCCGTACTACTTCGGCCTTCCAAAATGCAAAGTTAAACTAAACAACTTAATTGGTTTAAGGCTGCCCCATCCCAACGCTTGTGGTTTGTACGGATAAATCTTGGATTATACAACACGATGTTCGATCCTTAATCTAACACGGGCGATAATCTCCCCCTACACTACGTGCAATTCCCTTTGCACAACCAGCTATTGCCAATAATCACACGCGTCAAAACCATAGTTTTATTTTGGATTTTTAATCAAAATACAAGCAACCAACAGTGGCATTTCTAATATTTTCAGGAAACCAATTTTGATCTGATCATCTGTCTAGTTGATTCTAAAGCATGACTAAGCATGAATAATATGTAAACGCATATACCCATGATGACATTAAGTAATGCATATCCTTAATCTATGGTTATCAAGGTTCACATGTCCATAATTATCAAAGAAGGTTCATAAGATAACAGTATAGCTACCAAGACCACAAAATAACAAATTTACGTAAAGTAAACGTATGCATAAATTGATTTAGTAAAACAAAAGAAAATTAAATACTGGGATCAATATGACCAAAGGGGTGCTTGCCTTGCTTAATCCTTGCTTACGACGAAAACGAGGATTGTGGCTGACGATAGCGATGACGAAGTCAGAGGCATCGGATTCTACACGTCGATCAACGGAAATATAGCAAATAATAAACTTCATTAAGGACAAAAAGAAAATAGATAGTAAGAACAAATATAACTCTTCATAAGGAACAAGAATTGCTCTTTATGAATTTATTAATTTTATTATACGAATTCAAGATGTGAAAATTGGTTGGATCAATAGAATTATCCATTAGTTGCAAGGTTCATTGATTTTACTATTCATAATATGAGTTTTTGGCATCCTTATCACTTATGGGTTTTGCTCTATTAGGATTGATTCAAAGCAAGATGAAATAAGAATATTTTTCTAGATTATCACAGATCATAACCTAAAGATCATTCCTAAGCTATTCTTCATCAAATTTGGATTTAGGCGAGTTGATTTATGAAATGATGAAAAGGCTTAAACGATCACAATAGACTATAAGTGAATAGCGCTTATTCTTTGATTGATCTTGTTCAGAATTAATTTTACGCTAGTTAGATCTATTGATTTAGGCTACTGGTATCATTTCCATGGTATTTGAAAAGGTTCTGGTGATACAAATATCATATTCGTTGATTTCTTGAAGTTCATTCATTCATACTACGCACTTAAGTATTGTGAATACTTCGGGTTATTAAGCTAACAAGATTAATATGCAAATCACGGTGAAGTGAGATCATCTTTTTATAATAGGGTAGTCTATACTTTGGAGAGCACTGCTAATCTAATTTCATAAGTTTTAGGATTTAGACGAGACATTACATTCATTGCTGAAAAGTCTTATGTGGTTTCATAAAGTTTACGCTATACAAAATCGACGAGAAATAAAGCGAATGATTAACGCTTAAGTGTTTTGAACTATCTAGATTTAGATAGAAAGCAAGTTATAAATAAGATGTTTTTCTAGAATATGGTAGCAAAAACAAATAAAACTCTTCACGAGAAACAGGGATTACTCTTTATGAATTTATTAATTTTATTTTATGAATTCAAGATGCAAAAATTGTTTAAGATTAAATAGATTTAATCATTAGTTGCAAGGTACATTGATTTTACTATTCACAATGGTTTCTGGCAACTTTATCACTTAGGGGTTTTGCTTTATTAGGATTCAAATTCAAAGCAAGATAAAGTAAGAATATTTTTCTAGATTACAGCAAACCATAACCTAAAGATTATTTCTAGGCTATTCTTTACAAGATTCGCACTGAGACGAGATTCTTTGCGAGTTGATGAAAAGGCTTAAATGATCACATTAGACTATGAATGAATCGTGCATTATGTTTGATTGTTTTCGCGTAGAATTAGTTTTATGCAAGTTAGATCTATTGATTTAGGCTACTGGCCTAATTTACATAATATTTGAGAAGGTTCTGGTGATACAAACTTAAAAATCATTGATTTCTCATTTATACTCAAAGTTCGTTTATTTATATTACGCACTTAAGTAATGCGGATACTTAGGGTTATTGAGTTAACAAGATAAATATGCAAATCATGGTGAAGTAAGATTATCTTTTCATAATAGGGTAATCTATAGTTTGGAGAGCACTACTGGGCTAATTTCATAAGTTTTAGGATTTGGACGAGATATGATATTCATCGTTGAAAAAGCTTAAGTTTACGTTATACAGAATCGGCAAGAATTTGAAGCGTAAGATTATCACATAAGGTTTTTGAACTAATAATATTATTATGCAATCCTTGATGAAATAAGGTTCTTTCTATAGAATACGATAGTATGAACTTTGTGGAGTATTTCTAAACCTGTTTTATATGTCTTAGTATCTAGACAGGTTATTTTATCTATTATTGAAATAGCCTAAATGATCATATTTGTAACCTTAAATCAGCCAAGATTCAAACTTAATTTCCAACTATACTATACATGATCTTGATTCATATTTCGGTGTTAACCGGAAGCAATCCTAGAAATGGTTTAAAGTTGGTTTGGCATTATTTAGACTTTAATTGCAATAGATTACCTATTTACTTATTGTTATAATTAATATTTCCTTTCATTAAAAGAATGCAAATTAAATATTATCTTAAATATTTTTACATACATGGATCCTTACTATTTTTAGGAAATTAATACAAATTATTTCCTCATTTTATGAGCTTTTATGCTTTCATTTTTATTAATGGCCATATGAAGTTTTACTAGTAATCATAAAGCAAATGATTTAAAGTGAGTTCAACATTTAAATATTTTTGTATATTTGAGTTTATTATGATCCCAGAGACACATAAAAATTTATTTAATGATTTTAAGAATTATATGATCTATATGTGCAATAATGTCCATAATAAAGTGTTTATCTTATTTCAAATTTTAATAATTGTTCTATGACTTAAAATTAAATATTCTTTAGATTTAAATTCATCCTAGTCTATTCATCATACGAATATTTATTTTATCATTTTATGCCTTCTGTGCATAAATTTTTATTAAAGATCATAATGGGATTATAACAAAGTTTAATTCCAATAAATTATTCTTAAGTTCAAAATTAAATATTTTTGTATATTTAGATTCTTCTTGATTTTATATGAATATAAAAATTTGCTCCACTGAAATTGGATTAAAATTGCAAAAGATATTTAAGATTGAATTTTATTCAACTGAAAATACTTTGAAAATCCAAAATACGCTTTACCCATGAGAAAGCGCTTTTGGTTCAACTCTTCTTCCACCTCAAGCTTCGACACTCGGCCCCATTATGCGTAGAGATAGAGAACGAGGATGGCTTGGGCTGAATGGCGACAACGCTCCTAAGGCTTTTCCGTGGCGAGAAACACGAGAAAGCAAGAGCTCGTCGAGCGCATCCAACAGTGGAACCAATTTGGTGGAAGAGTTACTGGAGAGGTCTTGCTACCGAGCTCCAAGTGGTGACTCTAATGGCGGACGGTGGAGGGGAAGAACCACGGCACCGAAATGGAATGGGTTCGTTTTAGCTTCAAAGCGATATGGGATT
Organism: Guadua angustifolia; assembly: GCA_036346375.1. Lineage (NCBI taxonomy): Eukaryota > Viridiplantae > Streptophyta > Magnoliopsida > Poales > Poaceae > Guadua > Guadua angustifolia. Next base: position 44,165,007 of record CM070515.1, read on the forward strand.
ATATTTTTAGGTTTAGCTCGTGGGAGAAACATCGAGGAGCTCGCCTACTAACGGCTTTGGTGAGGAAGATGACTCTCGGTGGCGACGATTTTGCTTAAACAACTCAAGAAGAGTTTGAGGGTTTTGATTGTAAGTGTCTCATGAATCTCTGGCCAAGTTAATTGAAGAATGGTTGAGTGAATCGGCTAAAATTGAGGTTGGGCCGAGCTCGAGCTTTGGTAATGGCGGATTGGAGCGAGGATTTTGGGTGTTTAATGAGGAGAGAAGAAGGAAGTAAAGGGAAGTTCAGCGACTTAAGTGATCCTCTGGGCGCAATTTATAGAGGTGGAGTTGGATGGAATTGATTGAGCTATGTTGGCCTTGGATGGGAGCTGCACCAGGCGCGACAAAGGAAGAATAGCGGCAGCTCAGGTAGGCATAGGGGAGTAGGCTTCGTCGTGGTGGTCTTGGTGGCTCGGGCGGTGCTCTGGTACGTGGGGCAGGTGGGTTGGTCGGGGAAGGCGCGAGAGAGCGCGAAGATCAGAGCAAGCTTCGCTCGGGAGAGGAAGAAGAGGGAGAAGCCAGGCGCAAGGAGTCTGACCGGTGGGGTCAGGTCCCACTAGCAGCGAGAGAAGGCTGCAGTGTTGGCTGCCAGCGAAGCAAAGGCACAGTGAGCTGGGCCCAATTGCAAGTGAGGACGAACCGACTTAAGAGTCAAAACAGCTGGGTTCACTGAATTCGCATTAATTGTGCTGTCATTATCTGCCAGAGATTTTTCATACTTTTTTGTAGCCTCTTCTGGAAGTGTATGATCTCCAGTAAAACTTTTAGATTTAAATAATTTGTATATTACATATTAAAATTCTGACACTGCACAATGCACAGAATTTCCTATTTCTATTTTTGATTTATCAGACAATTCAAATATTTTGTAAACTTTTTGAAACTTTGTTTTTAAAATTAATTTGAGCTAAGGGTTATTATGTAAAATTTTAAACTGGAAATATTTCTCCAGGATTTTATAAAAATTCTGACATTCCATTTTACAGTTTTTACTAGCTTCTGTTTTTGAATTATTTGGAGGCCTATCCAACCTGGTAAATTCTTGATATTTTTACCAGAGGTAAATCCTGTATAAAGGATGCTTTTGTAATTTTATCATCTTCAGATAAACTCTTAATATTTTTCATTAATTCGGATGATGCACTGTTTCTAGTCAAGTTTGTCTTTTCCATCATTAATACTATTTTTACCATGCAGTAAAAATGAAAGTTACCAGGTAAAAAGTTTACCTGAGGGTTAAAAATCTTAATATAAATTTTTCAAGATTTTACTTTTATCTTTTTATCTTTTTACCATTATCCATTCCTTAATTCTTTTTATTTGATTTTTCATGCAATGCAAAATTCCAAGGAAATCCAAATAAAACCAATAATGCCAAGAAAACTCGGAAATAATAATATTTAAATTCAAAATATACATTTCTATTTCACTGTATTTTTCGGGATGTTACAACAAACATCAAGGCAACTGAAGCAACCCTCATAGGCCATAGGAGGGTGACCAAAGGCTGAAAAAGTGACCGACGTTTCTGGAAATTTCAGCCAACTCTGCAATAGCTAGTCCCATTTATATTTTATATTGATAGTGCTAAAACTACAATTCAATCCTAATACGGACTTTAATTACATTTTCACACTAACACATGAACAGTTTATGTGACACTACACCTAATTAAGATGATGCTAATGAACAAATCAACCAAGTACGCATGGGCCTTAGGGTTAGCACATGTGTAGAATATTGTACTTACGTAATACTCTCTCTGTTGATAAAAAAATATAAGATCTATAGTTTGAATGATCTTATTTAAAAATATAAAATGTGTATGTAGATTTAATGAGCCTTTTCACCTATATCCTTATTTATTTTCTCTTAACCATATACATTTATTTATTACCACCTACACAAAGTATTATCTCTCATTTTCCAACACAATTATGAGATGCATGTAAGTCATTTTCTCTCATATCTTTCTCAATTTCATCACAACCTTAATTTTTATGTAAAGTCAAAATATACCTCATATTTATGAACAAGCGAGTAGAATGACTTATTTTACCTTCGCTATATTGTAATTATCAAAATCTAATTATTGTCTGTTTTGGACAGGAGGCAGTGCATGCAGTACAATTATTGTCTGGAGTCTGGACAGAGAGGTAGTGCATGCAGTACGAACCTTGCAGGGCAGCTACTGTTCAAGTAAAGCTGCTCCCTTTTTACCTACTTCAGATATGTACGCTGACTACACACGTTCAAGTCAAGCTTCCACAAACACAAGCATAATTGCATTGTTCAGTTACTTCAGTTCTTGTCTACTCAAATCCCAAGCAGCGGTGCTCTTTCTTCTCCCTTTCTTCTTCTCTACCAAAAATCCAAACACACAAGCTCGCTCCCTTCTCCTCAAAAATCCAGCGCTCCCTCCTTTTCTACTCAGATCTGGCCAAGCCAGATCCCGGTGGCAGCCTGTGCTGCGGCCGGACGGCAGCCCGGAGGCGAGGGATACACAGTCCGCTCCTTGTTGTTGAGCACCACGGCGGCTTAAGAGCTGGTGCATAGTAGTGGTGGCGGCGGTGTTGCGATTTGGGATGAGGAGGCGTAAGATTTGGGGAATAATCGTGTCTCTCTAGGCACACCCACCACGTCCTTTTATATATATTTCATTGGTACTGCTAACTGCTAAGATTACAGTTCGATCCTAATACGGACTCTAATTAGATTTTGATACTAACCCTCCAGCAGATTGTTCCATTTTTGAGGACGCAATCGGATTGTGACGCTTCACCTAATGACGAAGACGATGCTAATGAACAAGTCAGTCAACTGCTAGTGTTGAGATCCGCCGCCCTAAGCAACCGCCAACCGCTGTTGCCGAGATAGAGCTATGGAGGTCGTGGCGGCCGAGGCGATGAAAGCCCTCCTCCCCAAGCTCGGTGAGCTGCTCAAGGATGAATACAACCTGGAGAAGCATGTGAGGAAAGGCGTCAAGTCTCTAGAGACAGAGCTCACGATGATGCACGCTGCCCTCCGCAAGGTGGCCGAGGTGCCGCGGGACCAGCTCGACGAGCAGGTCAGGATCTGGGCAGGCAAAGTGAGAGAGCTGTCGTACGACATGGAGGACGCCGTCGACGCCTTCATGGTGGACCGTGAACGCGAGCTCGCCGCCATTCCGGAGAACAGAGTCAAGAGGTTCGTTAAAAAGATCACCAAACTGTTGAGGAAAGGCAAGGCTCTCCGCCCTATCGCCGACGCCATCAAAGAAGCGCAGGGCCTCGCCGAGGAGTTGGCGGCGCTGCGCCAAAGGTACGGGCTCGAGCTGCACGACAGTAGCAGCTCTGGCGCTACCATTGACCCTCGCGCGACGGCTCTGTACAGCGAGGTGACCGAGCTCGTTGGCATTGACGACACAAGGAACGAGCTGATCAGGATGTTCACAGAGGATGCGTCCATGCAGAAACTGAAGATAATCTCCATCGTTGGCTTCGGGGGATTGGGCAAGACAACTATTGCCAAAGCAGTGTACGACAAGATTAAAGAGCAATTTCATTGTGGGGCTTTTGTTTCCGTGTCTCAGAATCCCGACATAACCAAGATTTTCAAGAAGATGCTCCATCAGCTTGACAAGGTCAAGTATGCAAACATCAATGAAGCAACAAGGGATGAAACACAGCTCATCGACGAACTGAGAGAATTCCTTCGGGACAAGAGGTAACGCGTCATCTAATGCTGATCCTTCCTTTTTCTTTTCAAGTAATTAACTGCGCATGCTGAGTGTCTTTTAGATCAATAGGACATCACAGATGCCCCGGTTCCATTAAATGAAACCAAGTAGAGTTCAGTTTAGCTCATACAAAAAACACCGACCAAAAACACACCAGCAGCACCTGACAGGATCACAAAGTACTGAAAACACTACTAACCCAAGACTTCTACCATCACAGAAATACCAAGCCAGCCACATAATATCAATCAACCTTACTCCAACGTCCAGACCCACAGCAACAAGTCACACCATGGAAATCTAAAACCAGTCACAGCATCAGAACTTCCTCAACTTTTGCACAGCTTCAACCCGATTCCAGAAATGAAATAACCAAGACCCAAGCATCACCATCACAACTTCTCTTCCAAAAGTCTGCTGATAAACTCTGAACGATTCCTCACGGGAGAAATGCTTCCTTCAACCTGCGCATCAAACATTATTCCTGTGTCTTTAAAGTTGATGGACCAGGACTCAGCAGAAGTGGCATTTGAAGTTTCCTCTCCAACATCTTGCAGAATTGATCCAACCTGAGTATCATCTCTTCCTTGTAAATTGGCCTCCAATCCTTCAAAGATATTAGAATCTTTCTCCAAGCTGTTTTCACACTTATCCAACACTGAAAACGAAAGATCAAATCATTTCTAATGTTCCATAAACACCAAAGAACAGCCGCACAAATGGTATTCAACACCGCATTTTTCTTATTACTTAACCAGAAGCGAGCCACGGATTCAAAATTGTAACCAATATTCAAATCAAAAAACTCACTAACCAAAACCCACATATTCTTAGCAACAATACACTCAAAGAAAATATGAACAACCATGCTGAGTGTCTTCTTTCTTCCGCTAGAGACAATTACGGTTTTTTTGTTTTTTGTTAAGTAAACCGTGCCATTACAGTGTTGATACAAATTCCTAGAGTTTGCCCTACTCTGTTTGTGCATAGATACCTCTTAATCTAGTAATGCATCCCTATCAAAAAGAACTGAAATAACAAAACCATTAATTATGCTTGATTGGTTTGCCTGTTTTTTTTTTCTGAAAGGGATGGCAGGAACTCTGCCCGTTCATTTCAAAGAGGAATAAAGTTTCAAAGTTAGAACACCCGTCCAGATGGACTCGCCAAGAGGAAAAACACCAAACAACACCACATACACACCACAACATTCACAGAACAGCACCCCATAATCTGACACTGACCACAATACCGAAACACCTAGCAACTTAACTAAAGAGGAATCACCTACAACGGGCAAATGAAATCAAAAGATGACCTTAGATGCTTCGAGATATCCCACAACTCACTGTTAGGGCCCTTCATCTTGTCTGATTCACATAGAACAGCAGCAATCAAACGTGGAGGGAATGATTCCTTTAAGACATCCAAGCATCTATCTGAGGCTTGTTCATCTAGATTTGCCAATTAACGTTCTCAAAAATTGATATGTAGGTACTTCATCATTATCGATGACATATGGAATGAAAAAGTGTGGGGATATATCAAGTGTGCTTTCTCAAAGAACAATCTCGGTAGTCGACTAATCACAACAACACGCAACTTCAATGTTTCAAAAGCATGCTGCTCTTCTAATGATGATATAATTTATGAGATGAAACCTCTTTCTGTTGGTGACTCCAAAAAGCTCTTCTATAAAAGGATATTTTCCCAAGACAATGAATGCCCTCATGAATTGGAGGATGTATCGAAAGGTATATTGAAGAAATGTGGTGGGGTACCCTTAGCCATCATTACTATAGCTAGCCTTCTGGCTAATAAGGAGATACAAACGAAGGATCAATGGAATACTTTGTGCAATTCTATTGGCCATGGACTTACAGAAGGTGCTAACGTTGAGGACATGCAGATGATATTATCATTTAGCTATTACGATCTACCTTCTCATCTAAAGCCTTGCTTGTTGTATCTAAGCATATTCCCAGAAGATTATGAGATTAGGAGTGATCGGTTGATATGGAGGTGGATAGCTGAAGGTTTTGTCCAACATGATAAAAAGGGGGATAGTGAATTTGATCTAGGTGAGAATTATTTCAACGAGCTCATAAATAGAAGCATGATCCAACCGGTTGAAATCGATGCTGAAGGCAAAGCAAAAGCTTGTCGTGTACATGATATGGTGCTTGATCTCATTAATCACTTGTCATGTGAGGAAAACTTTGTTACTATATTGGATGGTCTTGAGCAAAACACATCTTCACAAAGAAAGATTCGCAGGTTATCCCTCCAAAATAGCATGACTGAGCACACCACCCCTCAGGCTACCACGAGCATGTCACAAGTGAGGTCATTCACTATCTTTAGTCCAGCTATTAATTTGATGCCATCACTCTCATGCTTCCAAGTAATACGTGTATTGGATTTGGAAGGCTGTGATATCGGCCATCTCAATCTTGGGTATGTCAAGTTCTTATTTCAGCTGAGGTACCTAGGACCAAGAGGCACATTTATTCCCATATTAGATGATGAATTTGTGACAAGTTATACATATGTTGTTCGTGAGCTACCAACAGAAATAGAAAACTTACAGTTTTTGCAGACACTGGACTTACAAGGTGCTGATATAAAAGAATTGCCACCGACTGTTGTTCGGCTAGGACGTTTGATGTGCCTACGTCTTGGCTCTGCAAGACTGCCAGATGGGTTCGGGAACCTGACATCCCTAGAAGAGTTGTCCGAGCTGAAAACCTGGCATTATGCAGACGTTGTGAAAGAACTGAGTCAGCTGACCAAACTGAGAGTGCTCGACATACAGTGGGATGAGATGGATGTGAGGATGGCCACAGCTTTTGTAGAGTGCCTAGGAAATCTGCATAAATTGCAAAGTCTAAAAATCTGTGCTTGGGGAGGTGAATACCTCAATCTCATGCGGGAATGCTGGGTGCCCCCTCCACAGCTCCGCGGATTACAGTTAGAAGGAGATGGTGGCTCGTTCTCTACACTGCCTACATGGATTAATTCATCGCTTCTCATCTCCATCTTGGAAATACAGGTCGACGAAGTTGGGCGGGAGGACATTCAAATCCTTGGGACGCTGCCCGCTCTTCGTTCTCTCTTCCTGAGAGCGACCGGCCGACACATAGAAGAGCGCGCAGTGGAAAGGTTCGCCGTTAGCGCCCGTGCATTCCAGTGTGCGAGAGCGTGCACTTTCGACAATTTTGTGACGGTTCCATCTATGTTTCCACGAGGAGCTATGCCAAGGGTCCGGTTCCTTGAGTTCTGTTTACGAGCATGGGATTTTGCGACTGGCGATTTTGACTCGTGCTGCTTGTACATCGGGAACCTCCCTTCGCTTGAGCATGTTGAAGTTACTCTTTGGTGTAAGAGGGGTGCGCAGGTGAAGGAAGTGGAGGCAGCGCTGACGCACGCGGCGGACGTCCATCCCAACCATCCTACCATTTCTATCAAGAGACAACCACGACCTGTCTTAAAGTCAAAGGTACATTCGTCCACGCAAAGCACGCGTTCCCATTTCAATGGATACTTTTTAGGACATACTTTTGTGATGGATCTGCATCACAGTTCTTACGGTGCATTATACTGGTAGTATATAGTGGGTAATAGAAATCACATTCTGTCATTGATTTATCAAGAATATTTCTACTACTCTACTACTAGAGAAAGTATAAATAAATTCTAGCTAATCTGATACATTTAATCGAAAAGAATGAACAGCTTATATTGAATTTAGTGTACCGATCAAACCCCAATGCACAAGATATATCTCGCTTTTTCCCTCACGTACGTGTTTTTTTCCTCTTTCTTCTCTCGGTCTCAGCGGGGATTATAGTTTGAATGCATGAAGCTGATGCGTGGACTCGACCATGAATAAATTCTGCATGCAGGTAACAATTCCATTCACTCCTTCGTTTTTACTAGTGCTGCTGCTACTTCGTTTCAATCACAAAGTATCAAGAATATTGCAATCTGCACTAGTATGACATATATAATCCGGATACACTCTGGTTGGTTATGTAAGTTGGTTCGATCAATTCACATTGACCATTTCACGATAAATTAATCGTTGGCTCAACCATTGGTTGAGCCATATGTAGTTTAATGAACTGAACTGAACTCTATTTTTGGGATACTATATGCCATTGTAGCTGACATGCAATGATTTCGTCGACGTCGACTTAATCGTGCAAGCCGCTCCCCTGTTCCCTCCAAGACAGTCCAGCACTGCAATTGCCATGCCGTTTTGTGTCCGTCCTCCGTCGAGATGAAGCTCGATCGTGCTCTCTGCGTATTTTGATGCTTCTTAATTAGCTCCATGTTCGTGTGTACGTGTATTCTGTTTTTGCTTCCTGTCAGTTCAAGTAGTCCATTTCTATTTTCTAGGGTGCGCCCTGCTCCTGCATGTTGCGAGCAACATGGATGGAAGCTTCAGTTTACTGCTTGAAAGCTACCTGATTAAGCTAAGGTAGCTCATAATGAACTTACGTTTCGAAAGGAGGACGCTCGTGATGAACTGCTGGCTAGTTTGGCTGTTATCTTAATTGTGCTGTAATTAGTGGGAGCTAAATTTGTAATGCTCTGCTGTGTTAATGTGGGCGTATGTATTGTTTCCTTCGAGTTCGTTGCATCTTCAACGGCACCTGCGTTAAATCATTTAATGGATACTAGTGGAATGCATATGCGTTGCAACGGAATACAACACATTGTAACAATATTATGGATTGGTTATAAGTAGATATTTGGGCTTGCCTGGCGCTATTTGTTGATAGAGAATTTTTAGGGATGTTGTTTGTTGATAGATTGTTTTTTCTTTTTTTTGTTAAATATTTTTTTAGAAAAACCCACGTATCAGCACATAATTCTGATGCGAAAGGAGTGGAGAAGAGAGATGGATTGTTTTTTGTGTTTTTTTATAGATATTTGTGAGGAAGAACCACATGTTAACACGCAATCTTATATGAAAGGAGGGGAGAAGAGATGTAGACTAACGAATCACCACTAACTTCTTTTAAAGTAGTAATGATTTTTGTTAGATATTTTTTTTTAAGGAAGGCTTACATAACAGCATGTAATCTTTATGTAAGAGGAGGGAAGAAAAGGGGCAAACTGACGATCCACCACTAGCTTTTTTTTTTAAATAATAGTAATGATACTAGCTAGGAGAATGATATGCACTCTTTCTTCTAATTTCTCTTTTGGGTGTGGAACACTTCATCATGTGGTGTGAAAGAGTGAAGTTATACCAACAAGATATTATCGAAAACCGAAGGCATGCATCATGATCCGTGGGGCTTTGGTGAAGTAGTATCGATAGATACTCACCCGAAATAATACCATTAGTATCCAAGTTAGCTTCAGGGGAGAGCTAGTCTTGACCAAAGATCCAACAGTTGGATTTTTTTTTTCTGGTCTAAGAAAAAGTTTGAGTTTTATGATCCATTGCAGTTGGTTATTTTTTAGTTCATACATGGGCATGGGTAGTGATGGGAGTTTGGGCCAGGCTAGGAGAGAAGATCAGGTTGAGCGTACGAGTGAGTCTCGCAAACCTAATTAATTAATGTAAATATAATGTTTAAATTTGAATGTGAATAATTTTGGAATTTTCTTGATGTTTCTGGTTTTATTTGGATTTTATTGGATTTTTGTGTTGTAAGAAAAATCAAATAAATAAGAAATAAAGAATGAAAAAGAGAAAAAGGCAAATAAGTAAAAATAAAAAATTTTAAAAAATTACCATGAGATCCTGAGCATACAGATAAACCATTTTACTAACTGAATGAAATTTTATGCATGGGGAAATGAAGAGATAAAATAAAAAGGCAATTTTTACATCAAAATGATACATTGTCAGAATTTATATAAAATATTAGAATCTTAAATGAAGCTTTAAAAATTACCATGACAACCTCAATGCTATTTCTACCTCTGGTAAAAATATTATAAAACAATAATTTGGTATAAGACTTTTTCAAATTTAAAAATTGAAATCCTGAAAATCTAGAAATTGCCATGTCAGACTTTATAGTAAATAATGGAGCAATATTTTGATTTGAAAGTTTTACAGAAAAATTCTTATCTCAATAAAAACTGACATAAAAAGTTTCAAAAATAATAGACTTCATTTACCCTCAAAGAAAAATCAAAATCTGAAATAAGAATTTGAAGCAGTCACTGTTGTAGGAATATTAATAAGTTCTTAGTAATTCAGTTTAACCTCAAAATTTTACCAGACGTTAAGCCCTATCCAGTGACCCCGGTCAAAAAGTTTGCAAAATTTCTACCCAAAGTTGACAGCCCAAATAAATTTTGTACCAGGGTTAGACGAGCCGGAGCCGTTCTTTTATTTTTACCTCCTCACTACCAAGTGGGCCCTCGCCGTAAGAATCCCGTTTCACTGGCGTGCAACGAACAAGCCTTGCAGTCGCTGCCAGTGGCCTCGGGCCCGCTTGCCAGGCTCGTCTCTGTTCGCTCGACCGAGAGACGAACTCTCCCGATCCGGCGCAGCGCTCGAGCTCATTCGGTGAACTGCCTTGTCGAGCCATCTCTTCGCCAGCGTCAGCTACACTCCGTCTTAGCCACGTCCAAGCCTTGGTCTTCCCGCGCCATGCCGCTGCATTTAAACGCTACGCCACCTCGCCATTTCTCTATGCCGAGCCAAATCAATCGCCGCCGCGCGTCCGCCGGCATCTAAAAAGAATTGAACATTAGCGCCATCAATACCATCCAAAAAGAAAAATCTATCTCAGAAGTCCGCACCGTTGTATAGCAAATCTCGGTCATCTGTGAAGCTAACACAGCCTCAGAAGAAATTACCAGTCGAGATGACTGAAGAAGAACGGAAAAAGAAAATAAGCGCTTGCGTAACATCTCACTTCAAATAGGTGCCATCACCTCAGAAGACTAAAGTTGATGTTAATGCACAGAAGTTTTTCTTGAGTATGCGAAAAGTCAAAGAGACGGGGCGGGCTTCTGACCCTTTAAAAATGTCAGACTATGAGCGCATCTCCAGAAAGCAATACTTGAAGGCGGCTAGTGCTGATGCGTTGAGATCAGAAGCTCAAGGAGATGTTGCTGAACAAGATCGTGCTCACGAGTAAGGTCTAAAGTGGAAGTTCTTTCTGGGGAAACCGTTGGTTGAACTAGCTCATTTAGACCATCTAACAACACAATTGTGGCGTATCCATCAGTGGTACATGCAGTAGTGCAATAATGGTACAGAGGCGTTCCCAGTCAAATACAAAGAATTAGATTTTCACAATAGGGATAACATCTTCTGGGTGTTATTTGTCGAATTGTATAAGTTGTACCAGCAAGATGCCCTGGACGTGAATATACTCAAACTATGGACTTTGTAAGTCTCTATGTATATTATTGTACATTCTTATACCGTTTAATTACATGTCTAACTTCTTTCTTATATATGTAGAATGGAGATGCAGACATATAGAAGAAATGGCAATGACAAGTTAGGATTTCTCGATCCAGGACTTGCCAACGAGAAAATTATCCTACAGAATTCACAGTTTGTTGAAGACTATTTATTTAATACTTTCTTAAAGCTGCAATACAAAACCTTCACACTTTTAACCTATAACTTTAAATACGTATTACCCTACTTTTAATATCGTTTTATTATTTTTGCGTAATACGATGTGGGACTAATAGGCTATGTTAACATATATATGCAGGTTTCACTGGGTCCTCCTCGTCATCGAGTTAGATGCTAGCAGGATTTTTGTCTTGGACTCGAGGAGAAAACCACTTAATATATATCAAGATTTTTGAGACATACTGAACAGGTAAACTCGATCGTTGCGTTATTGTTCTAGTAATATTCTATTCTATTGCATTTAAGCTTAATTACTATTTAAAATCATTCACAAGGCATTTGCATGATATTGCAAGAAAAATATTGGACATCATCACTACAAGAAAAATTTTCAAATAATAACCGACTTCCATGCATAAGATAGGACCCGGGAAATAATTTATGTGCATACTACATATGTACAAATGTACATACGAAGAGTTACAAAAAAAAGAAAATTATGTAATGAATTTGAATCTACAATTTTATACATAGGTAGAGTAATCTATGAAGTACATGTACAAATTTATTCAGAATTTTTCATAACTTTTATTAGTTGGTGTGCACGGTGTGTATACAGGAAGCCCTGTGTGCACAGGATATGTTGCCATATTTGAATTATAATTTAACGATGTTTTACATTAACACATTATAGAAAAAAATTTGTATCAAAATATATAATACAAAAAAATATGCAATAAAAATATTTGGTGCATGCCTTGTCACTACCGACTCGTCCAAGAACCGACAGTGATATATGTATATTACTGTCAGTTCAAACTGACAGTGATACCTATTATCATTGCCGGTTCCTAAGTCGACAATGATAATCCCGAGTATCACTGCCAACCAATCACTGCTGGCTCCCATAACCGGTAGTGATGACGTTTTGGAGCGGGCAGTGATGCACTATTCTATAGTAGTGTGATCTAGTCACCAAAGGATGTGACCCAAGCACGTTTCCGTGTTTGAACTTTTTTCGATGTTTGAACTGCAGGACCGATAAACAGAGCTAGACCTGTAGAAAAACAAAATTACATTTAGGTCCTTCTGCTTGCTTTTCTAAAAAAACCACAGGTTTATCGACGGTTTATAGCAGTCCATAGATTTACCGGCGGGTTCTAGCGACACGTTTTTTTAAAAAAAACAAAATTACGCAAAAAAATAAAAATACGTTTATTTTCACCCAAAAACAAAAACCACAAATTTACTGACGGTTTATAGCAGTCCACAGATTTACCTACGGGTCCTAGTGACCCTTTTTTTTAAGAAAAAGGAATTACGCAAAAAAAAGAAAATACATTTAGGTCTCTCTGCGTTTTTCTCCCAAAAAACACATATTTGCCGACGACTCCTAGTAATCCGAAGATTCGTCAACAGCTTCTAGCAGCCTATTTTTTAAAAAAAAGAAAACCAAAATTGCTTATTTTTTTCATAAATATCTGTCGAACCAAATTTCACGCGGCGCAGCATCGCCCGACGAAATTTCGCACGATGCATCGTAGCGCGTGACCTGGTTAGTTTTTTTAAGAAAGGTAATTACCAAAATCATGTATTAGAAACTATATCGATGTCAAAAAAGCAAATAAAAGAGAACGTATGGAGTACTTTAAAATGTTGAGTTTATGATGGTGGTGTCTCCACTAGGGTTGCAATCGGATCGGATTTTTGCCGACCGTCCGACCGACCGGACAGGTTCGGATCGGATTCGGATTTTTTTTTCGGATAATTTTCGGATTCGGATTCGGTTTCGGATATTTTATTTCGGATTCGGATTCGGATTCGGGAGAGTACTATCCGTCGAATCGGTATATTCCGAGAAAATTTTCGGATATATCCGGATTTCGTTTTTCGAATATCCGGCCGAAGCCTACAAAGCGTTGGCCTGCCTGCGGCCTTGCCCCTTGGGCCCTTGCCTGCCCTTGCGGCCTTGCCCCTTGGGCCCTTGACGGAGCTGGAGAATTCGCCTGAAGATGCAGCAAACCCAGCTCACGATGCAGCAAACCCAGCTCACGATGCTGTGCATTACTCCACCATCCAAATTTTTATGAAATATCGAAGGCAGTTCCAATTTGGGCCCACATTGGAAATAAACTATTTATGAACCTGATGTATTGCTGGGAGCCAGTTTGAGTGGGTAAAAAAGCTTGTGAAGCTGGTTACTCCTCTAGTTTTGTGTCTACTATGTACTTGTTGGTAATTTAATTACATGAACTTGCCAGCGGCTTCTCAGGACAGCCAGCCAAAAGCAGACTTCTGCACAAGCTCCAGCTATACCAAAGAGGGTCTAAAGATAGGTATCATAGGAAGATATTGCTTTATGCAGTATTTGTTTTTGCGCGTAATCCGACAAAAATTATTCGATACCGTATCGATTCCGCTCCGTATTCGATTCGAATCCGCTACCGATATTATCCGCGCCGTATCCGTATCCGGTGCTATCCGAATCCGATTCCGAATCCAATAAAAAATATGATTTAGGATATAGAAAGAGTGATATCCGACCGAATCCGATTCGATTGCACCCCTAGTCTCCACTATGGGCGATCTTCTATCGATGCATGGATATGCTATGGAGAATAATCTTCTGAGTATACGTGTGTCCATGTAGTCTCCGTACGATTCGCGATGGCGTGTAGACGAAATGCGAATTTTGTATGCAATTTTTGAAGTGACGGATGATTATTTGTGCATGATAAAATAGGTCGGTAGGTACTACAATGCCTAATTGATAATTAGTAATTATTTGTGCCATTTGTGAATGATGGCATACAAATGGCCACTTTAGTACGTTGATTTATTGCAAAATTTGAGTTTCTGTTGCACAGCATTGAGTGGCCAGCTCATACTTAAATCTACATTATTTTGTGTTTTAGAGTTCAGAACTTACCGTACCATTTTATTTGAGATCCGTTGTAACATAGAGCAGCTAGTCCTGCATGAAACCGCGACCAAATGGTCCTGAACTACCGAGGTTTGGAACATGGAAAAATATCCTGTGCAATCAGATAGGCTGGAGAAATCACAGTGCAATCCAACTAGAAAAAGTTTCAAAAAATTCTGAAAAAAATCATGGATGTACATCTCAGCTTACCCCATCTACATATAAAATTTTATGATCAAATTCGTCCTGTGCTAAGAGTAATAAAAAAGACAAACTTGATCATGAACAGTAATAGTTAATGTTCATGATCGACTTTGTCTTTTTTGTAACTTCTAGCACAGGACGAATTTGATCATAAAATTTTATATGTAGATGGGGTAAGTTGAGATGTACATCCATGATTTTTTTTCAAAATTTTTTAAAACTTTTTCTAGTTGGATTGCACTGTGGTTTCACTAACTCTCTAGTTGCACAGGATATATTCTTTGGAACATATGGGAAGCAAGAAACAGGAGTGTTTCCTATCGAATTTCGCTCCGTTGTCATCAAGACGTGCATATAAGACACACAGCAGCTGAAGGCCTCGAGAGGTACAGAGGACGCGTTACTGGAATAGGCACACCCTGATGTCAGGCTGCACTTCTCGGATTCGTTACAGCAAGTCTTCTTTTTTTTTCAGTCCCACCGTACTTTTTTTTAAAATATAGTTCGCTTTCAAATAAATTTATAAAAATAGCTCTTTTCTTAATCGCGAAAAGTGCGGTAGATGATACGTGTTAGCCCGCACGCTTGATTAGTCATTTAATTAATCATATTAATTATTTAACACTTAATTAAGTGTGTCAATTAATGTGCTACCGAGGCGGTGTTGCTCAGTACCTATCTACCGAGCTAGTGTTGCTCAGCAGATCACTGCTGCTAAGCTCGTATTGCACAATAGGTGACCCTTCGAGCTCGAGAGTCTGCTGTTGTTGCGTGATAGATATTGCTGCCGCGATGCGTGAGCAAGTCCGATGACACATATGTGTCGTGCCTTCCACGATTAAGAAAGAGGCTAATTTTAAAAATTATTCAGAAAGAGATCAGAATAAAAAAAAGTGTGTCAGGGGCCTAAAAAAATCGAAAAATTCTTGTTACAGTGCATCAGTGTGTTACTTCAGTTTTCGTTTGACTCTTTTCCTCATCAGTAAAGGAAATAGCAGAGCTCCTGCTTGGTTCTTCCAAAAAGACAAAAGGACGTCGTGATGGCGCAACGCATTCCCCTTCTTGTCGTCATCGATCGCTGGGTACATCGGGAAATTGCAGTGAAGTGTTAGTGGAACTGAATTTTCGTGTCTCTGTTTAGCAGTTTTGTGAAATGTGGCAAGGTTACAGCTAGGACCAGAGCTTATTGGAAATTTCGTGGTTATTTGACCTTGGATCCCTTTTATGACACAATATTAAGATTAATTTGTCATCTTGGGAGAAGAAGAATTTGATTCCCTTCTAATTAAAAAAATGAAACACACAAATTTTAAAGTAAATTATGGCCTATTTTGCACTGTTTGTTCAAGTATAGCGTGTCTCTTTGTAATACCAATGTTTTAGTAGATATAAGTCACCGTTGGAGATGCGGTCAAACTTTTGGATCTTTAACCATCGATATATACATACAAGTGTACGCATTAAACACTTGAGAATAGTATCATCATTGGGCATCGGCAATGCTCATATCTTGCTACTGAAAAAAAATTACCCTATCACGTTGAACCGCTATCATTGGGCTTAGTCTGTGCACTAGGCTTACTGTGGTGACTGGCCAAGTTCAGTCTTGTTTGCATCACGCCTCCCCTGCGGTCCTACCGACCTTCGCCATGGCCAACACCCTATCATGCTGACCTTAGATACATGCGGTCTTATTTTGAATCTTTGACCATTGATATAGGTAAAATTGTATGGATTGACCATATAAAAATAATATCATTATATTTATCTTAGAAAATACTTTTATAATATATAATTTTTATTATCAACAAGTATGATCAAAGCCACACATCGGATACCGTGAAGTAAACATTGACCTGTATTTCGTGACCGAGAGTATTTGAATACAACCAACTTTAATTATGTTTTCTTCAATGCAGGTCTAGAAACTTATTAAGGTTGGTTGGAAGCAGCCGTATAAGAACAAATTTGCTTATGTGCTGTATCTATGCTTGGCATGCCTTTGCCTGCAGTCAACATAACAACGGCAAACATGGAAGTAGGGCTGTAAACGGTTTGAGTCGAGCTTGAATTGGTGTTGGAGCCTCGATCCAGACTCGAGCTCGGCTCGGTCCAAGCTCGAGTAGGCTCGAACTCGACTCGAGTAAACTCGGTAAGCTTGATAAGTCCAAGTAAGTTTGGTAGGCTGGGTAACAAACTCGAGTAAACTCGACTCGAGTAACCTCGGTAATAAGTTTGAGAAAGTTCGGCTTAAGGAAGCTCGGTCTAGATTTGAGTAGGCTCGCGAGCTCAAGCTTTGGAGCTCAAACTGAGCCTCTTGCAAGCCGCGAGCTTTTTTTTTATAGCCCTACATGGAAGGAGGGTTTGGTGGGTGGTGATGTCATTCTTAAGGCCATCCAAAGTTGGACATATTTGATTGAGCAAGCAAGTGATCTGTGACAGTTCATTCCTATGTAACTATTGTAGCTTAACTAAGCCGGTTTCATTCTCTGCTAAGTAAATAAAACAAGCAGGCTCTATCACACCGCCTGCCATCGGCACCAGAGCCTCTGCCAACCGAAACTTCCAAAATCAATTTTTTTAACAAGGATTTTAATTCTCAACTATAGTCTGAACATCGAACTCAGTAGTTGGAACATTCAATTGGAAATTTCAACAAAACTAAACTAGATTTGAACTTTTCACTAAAATCTAGAAAAAATTAATTAGGAGAAAGTCAAATCCTAACCGGGGAGAGGGGGTTGTTGGTGGTTCTAAACTTTCAACTAAAATCTGGGGGAAATATTCAAGAGGAGAAAAATCAAATCCTCAGGGCGAGATGGCAGGTGAGAGATCCGGTCGCGTTAGATCCGATGGGGTGGTGTGCGGTGCAGGTGGTGCATGGAGTCAATGGGCAAAAATGGCATGCATGGTCTAGCGGCCGGCCCCCATGGTTGGATTGGCAGGTGGTGCGGAAAGCAAATCCGGTGATGGAAAGTGAGAAAAAAATTCTATATGTAATGGGGGAAGGGAGATGAGTTTAGGGTTGCGGTGATATAGTAGCGAAGGGAGGCGATTTAGGTGCAGTTTATAGAGGATTGTAACTTAGCAGTCTTCATAGGTGCAGAACATCCGATCAAGACATCAGATGGTCTGGATCGATCTACATTGCGTTGATATAATATCTTCTACCGTAAAAAAAGGGTAGATTGTTTCATACAGTATTTTTGGAAGACCTAAACCATGTTTTTTTGATCGAATGGTATGCGGAAAACTACTTATGTGGTAGTCCGTACGGGACTGCACCTCAACCACATCTACAGCTAGGAAAGACCCTTGAAACAAGACAAAATAAAAATCCTGAAGTGGAGAAATGGTGGAA